>CAJNIZ010039335.1:43731-68143 GCA_905231905.1 Symbiodinium pilosum | reverse complement strand
CTGAGGCTCCCTACTCCGTCTTTGATAGTGCGTGCCCTTGAACGGTCACGGTACCAAGCGCGTCATGCCTGGTCGTTGCATGTCGCCTTCTCCTCTTCTGGTGTTTGTTTCCTGCGTGCTCTTTGTACGAGTACCATTTTGCTTTGTGGTTGCATCCAATCTTGTTTCTCTTCATTACCCCTTTTTTGGCCAGAGCGCGGATAAGTTGACGCTTCGTCATCACACCTCTCTTCCCCTTTCATAGTGTCCCCGACGTTGTGTGGTCATGCTACAAGTAGCATCTTGCTTAGTTGTTCCAGGCGACCTTCCCATTGCGGAGTGCTCCACGGAAGGGCTCCTGTTTTCACTGTTGCGATCTTGGAATCCATGGCTGAGCTAACTCATTGCGCACGTGTCCGCAAGCGTCCGCAACTCGTCCACAAGTGTTGGCAAACGTTTCCAAGCATTCGCGCCGGCACCATCCTCCTATAAGTGTTGTCGCTTGTGGACCGTCGTTGCTGCGTCGCATGTCGAAGGTGCAAACAGTCACGGGGCATGGGGCGGGGCGGGGCAGGGAAGCGTTGCTGCTTCGTGGCGGGTGAAAAGTTAATCAGTGCCAACAGAAACAGGGATGCTGCACCCTGGGGTAGCCATCTTGGTAACTTTGTCTGCTTTTGGAGAGTCATGTCCTTGTTGCGCGTGACAAGTGACAGGGATGAGGCTCCTTGGGGTCGCCATCCTGGCAACTGTCACCACTTTGGAGCCTCGTGTCTTTACCTCATGTAAGACATGCCCACTGTCGTAGGCAAGGGCACCCGCAGTTTGCCATGCTCATACCTGTTCGTGTCTTCGTCACATGCGACCTTGTGGTCGGGATGGGACACTGAGACTTGCCATCCTCGTGCCTGTCCTGGCTCTTGGACGTTGGCAGAGAATGCCGGGACTACGCTACTTGCGCCATTGCGTAATGGAATGGAGTTGAAGGAACAGGTGTGAGGGGAAAGTACGGTGGAAAGAGGTGGCGAGTGAGGCCCTAGGGTTTAGTTCCCCCAGTGTTCATCCTCTCACTGGCCAGGCCCGAGGGGATGTGCACTTACTAGGTTTCCCCTTTTTAATTTTGTTTGGTTTCTTCTTCTTCCCTTGCATGGTTACCCCACGGCGAAGACCCAATCTGTTCAACACACTGCGGGCCGCCGTGGGTTCTCGCGGCTGTAAGCCGCCTGCCAGAGGGCGTCTAGGCTCCTGGAAAGGGGCTCTTAACCACATCCCTGAGGATGAGCAGGTTGACGTCTCGTACAACAACAACAACAACAACAACAACAACGAGTGAGGTGGAAAAGCAGCGGAGGGTGCAGAGTGGAGTGGTGAGTGATGCAGAAAGTGAATAAGAGTGGATTCGAAACTGGAGTGGTCTCTGGAGTGAAGGTGGGGTTCAGAGTAAAGTCAGAGTTAGACTGGACAGCGGAGTGAAACGTGGAGCAAAGACTGGGATTTTTCCGGAAAGAGGGGAGGAGGAGCCTTGAACGGAAATTGGAGTGCAAAGAGAAGTGGACACTGGAGTCGAGTTGGTGAGGTTCTGCGATGGGTTTTCCAGGCCCTTAAGGAGGTCTTTGCTTGTTGTTGGCATGTACCTTCCCTCCTCTTCCACCCTACTCCGTGGTAGATAGAGCCTGCCTAGCTTTCGTTGGCCTCGGCTCGCCCCTCAAGTCTGCCAAATGTGTTGCACGCAGGAGCATCCGAACATATTCCTGGTGTCACCCGGCTTTGCGTCGTAAGCTTATAGGTGCAGAGTCAAGCACGGAGTGACTTCTTGTTGCTTCATCTTGTTTGCTCAAGGTCTCGTTTGCAAATTGACTCCATGTCAAGTCACTTCTGGCAGATTAACCTTCGAGGTCCCAACCAACAGCGAGTCGCTGAGATCTTTATCACTATGTCGGTCAGGACGCGCCCGCTGGACTTTGTTCACCGGTGTCAGTGGCATGACGAGACGGCAGTCTAGCCTCAATCGGCACGGAGCTCAGCCAAAACTGTTTTGCAACAGCCTCAGGGCACGCGTCTACACTATGTCCAAGGACTCTTCGCATTTGGACAGAATTAGTTCATATAGAACCTCTGCGGGTGGCCTGCTTGCAAGAATTTCTGCATCGCAGTCTCTCCTCTCCCTCTCAATGCCACAGGGCAAAACTGCCAGGTAGAGGTCAAGCATGAATGGACACTTTCGGAGGCACTTTGTTTGGACATGTTTGGACTGCCTTGTATTCGAGTCAAGTAGGAGCCTTGCAGGACGCTTTTCAACATCCAAACTTGGCACGGTACACCGTCAACGTGACTCTCGACGCCGGCGAGGTGTGAACCAAAGAAATCCGTTGTGGTCTTGTTGATTTTCGAGCCCATGCAGCGACTTCAGGGTTCTCTAAGCCGGAGCTTGGTACTTCCTCATATGATAAAGATGGCGATCATGATGTTGATGATACTTGCGATCTTCGGGCGATCTTTCCAATGTAAATGCTTTCATCGGCCAGATGATCTACGTCCCTGCTGATGTCGTGCACAAGTTCGAGTGCCTTGGAGAGTCTGCCGCCCAGAGTCTTTCCTACGCCTAGAAGGGTTGCCTCAAAAACCAAAGCTTCCACATCAAATTTCACTAATCACTCAATGACTCGCAGCTTGCAAGCCTGCCAATAAGAAAAAGCGATCACAGCAGCATGACAATTCAAACTCACGTGAAATGAAAGAGGGCGCAGGAGTTCACGAGACCAGCTGACAGATCCTGCTGATGGCCCAGTGCAGTCAACGAAGCCCATAAAGGTGCTGGTGCATCTGGAACTGTGAGCCAAAACAAGCCGTGCAAGCAAACAAAGGCGTGAACTTCCATCTTCCGCCCTCTTAATGGACTGACAGCTTGCGGCTGCGTGAGGCAGGCCTGCCTGGCGATATCAATGAATCTCATCGACCCTGTCTGGATCCCGAATGCAATATTGGCCACCGTCCGGCTATCACAAGTCCTTCTCACACTCTTCCCGAGGTAAATGCCCCGCTGGCAGCGCAGCGCCTGCAGGAAGCTGAGTGACGGTATTCGCGGAGGCTATCTAGAGCTGAACAGATCGTGTCTGAAAGGCGGGAAGCCGCAGCACTGCATTTCGGAGGCCTGGCCTGAACAACCAGCTTCCGCAAATCTTGCCTTTACAAGTGCGACAGCCCCCAGAGGCCAGGCAGCGACAAGGGACAGGCAATTAGCAGGCGCGCTAAGAGCTGCATAGAGCTTCATAGAGCTGCCAAGAGTTGCAACGAGTTAGTTAAACCAGTATTGTGGTGGATTGTGTGTGTACCACCTTGTACTCGCCGTAAAGTTTCTCAGGATGGCTTTCTGTGCGTTTGAAGCAATCACGCTCTGAGCCACAACAGCTTTCCGAGCCTGCATGTGTTTCTGGCAGATGCACTGGATCAAGCGGGCAGACCTGAGATGCGGCCACAGCAATCGACTACGTGGATGTCGGTCTGGGTGTTAGACTGAGATTGCGCGACAGTGTGCCAGTGCAGTGACCGAGTGCCCCTGGTGTCTCGTGCTGTAGTCGCTTCTTTGGCCAACCTTGTCACTGGCCAGTCCGTGGAACGACGGATACTTAGGATTGGACTGCCGCAGCAAGGAATGAAGTTGCCGCACTGCAATCATCGAAAAGATGTTCAGCTTGCACACGAGAGCTTTGACATTTACTCTTTGTCGACTTGTTGTGGACAGTGCCTGCTGCCACATTCGTGAAGATTGGCTTGGCCTGGTGGCAACGGGAGATGGCAGGACTTGCGGGAGCACCTCTCAGGCTTCTCTGAAAACCTGACCGTTTTAGAGGCCGTGCTGCTGCACCTTATGCTAACTGCTAAGTAGTGGTAGTAGCAGCAGCAGCCACAACAAAGGTCACGTGGCCGTGCGCAAATGAGTGCACATAGCCGGTGCGCCAGGTTGGCTCCTACTTCGGGTATACCACTCGCGTTCTGAGTCACCTTTTCAAGAGAGTGGCCCTTGCCAGTGATCATGTGTCAGTAAATGCAGGTTTAGGTCTCCAATTTTCATATGTCAGGTCATAGCATTGGATGCGGTGCCTGAACTTTTGCAGGCGCGACCCTTCAGGCATTCCTTTACTTTTAGAACACCCTTGGAGATTGCAGACACGGCTTCGCTGTCCTATCCCCTTTCTACTTGTTGCGCACAAGGTCAGAGCTGAAAATTCTTGCACTCTGCAGCAACCTGAAACTGATTTCCAAGCCTTGCCAAAAGCTGTACTTGTTCAGGCCAACCGTGACTACAACTATGACCGGGACAACATACTGTACATAAGGCCAGAACTTGGTTCGACTGCAGTGCCATTCTTTCTCTGGGGATGTTTGCTGTCACAGATTCCACACCACTGACCATGTGCGGCCCTGAGCATGACCAAGTTGTAGGGCTCGGAACAAGAACATCTTTCAAACCTCAGATGTGTGGGCGGTTTTGCACTTTAGGGGCTTGAACAACTCGATTTTCGGCGGTCGCATTTTGCATGTGGTGTTTGCCGAAGCTGCCTGCAAGAGCTCAACAGCACCCAGCCATGCCCTGCCCCACAAATGACTCGGCCAAGGATTGGGGCATCTTTTCCTTGAATGCGATCCAGGCTACGATCAATACGATCATTGTCGAAGTCGCAGCCGGTAACAGTAGCTCAGGGCATAGACGTGGTCAACAAAAACTTAGTTTGCGTATCAGGCAGTTGAATCTTTCATAGTCTTTTTGGAACGTGTGCATGCGTGGCATGACTGACACGTGCAAGGTTGTTTTCCTGGATGCATCTCATGACTTTGAATCTGCTCAAGCCTGAGCTTGCCACGATTTGCGCGTTCGGCTGTGACAGTAAGGGTCCATGCAACATAACACGCCCAAGGTCATGCAGGACATAGACAACTGCCTGCGGATCCCTACCGCTGCTTTCTTGCAACAAGCTTGCTTCCCTGACCTGCCAGCGAGGATCTCAGTCTTCGACTCTTCCAAATTTGCTAAGGTGAGCATCATCATTTTTGATGACTATGGCGCAGAAGAAGGGGTGCGCATAATCAGTCGATGAAACAGTCATGTGAGTCATGTGGAGTTGAGGAACTAGGTTCATTTATTGTCGTTCTTATGCGACACGCCATTGCTGCATGGAAGGTGCGATTGGCTGTGCAGCAGTTTACATCCGCAGGGCGATTGCGCCCGGTGCTGCCCTCTGTCCAGCACAAGGCATGTGCAGACATGCTCTGCATGAAATCATGGTCCAAATGCCTTCGCATTTGGCTCAGGAAGGTGAGGATGTTCGTAACAGCTACAAGACATGTGCATACGACTCACCGCAACTGTATTTAGCTAAGTACGAAAGTAATCACATACGATTCTGAAGCCAATACCCTGGCCATTCGATGCCGTGTGGCAAGGCTTTCTTGTTTGTTGGCCATGTGGATGACTTGTTTTTGTATAGAATTCCTGGAGGTCCCGATGCGGGCTCTGAAGCTGTGGCGACCGCTTCACATTGCGGTGAGATTTTCCTCCACAAGACCTGCCATAACTGCAACCCAGAGTCAATTCAGCCAGTAAACATGGTGTAGGGCTGTGACCCGCGCCAGCCTGCAGGCGGTGAGCTGTTTGGATGGTGAGCCGCAATCCCTTGCCGCCGCCATGATAATGTCGCGAATGCTCCGGACTGGTGACTCTGTCTGGGTCCTGTGCCAAATGTTGAGGAGATTTTGTGTTCCTATTCGATGGCGTTGTACTGTACTGTCCGTACTGTACTGCACGCATGCCTAGGTTTACCGTGCAGTAAAGGCGGCTGTCCAAGATGCTGTCAGGACCTCAGTCTTGATGCTTAAGTTGTTTGGTCTAGGCATTCAGTGGGCGAGTTGATTCGCTCAAATAGCCAGCCTCTTCCTTAGATCAAGTTTGCTTGGGATGGCTGAGTTGGCTCCATCCTTCATGCCCAACTACAGTTTTGAAGCTGAGTTTGTGCCGCGAAGTTTTTGGGGCTTGATCCCGAGTCTTTGGCCCCGTAGCTGTAGCTCCTAGGGGAGAATCAATTTTCATTTTCAGGGGGAGGAGATGTTGACACGCCCACGAACAAAAAATCAGCAGTCGTTGTCCTTTTGCTAGAGCTTCCGCTCTGAGGCCACCCCAGAGGAAGCCAATGCAAAGTTCTTGGCGGAGCAAGAAGCTGCGCAGACAAGCGTGGATTCAGTCACAGAGGTCTTTCGGCAAGCGGGCATGGAGCAGAATGCCTTGCACACGCAGGTGCAATCAGTTATGTCACCTGGTGCTGCAGTCACTTCCTTTGTGGGGAAGTCCAATGCCAACTTTGTGTCCTTGGGATCGCATGGTCCTGGACGGGTGCTACACAAGTCCCTAGCGAGCTACCTCATGCAGAGTGGCTGGGCCTAGCCTAGCCTAGACTTTCTGTTACCGGGGGGAATGCAAACAATCACCTTTGATAGCTCAACACAGGTTTTTTGTCCTTCAACGAATGAGCATCCCTGAGGCTACTCCGACATTCGTCTGTTGGTTTGCCCTTTGACAGATTGGCAGCCTGCACAAGACAGCGGCCTGAAGTACACTGTTGTGTATGACGGTTGTTCAACCAGCCGCCATGCGCTGGAAGTTCTGGCAGGGCATACCAACTCTCAGGACTGAAGGCATGCCATGGGCCTGAAATAATTGCCCGAACACTTCGACCCGGCCATGGATCCTAAGAATTGCGAACGCCTTAACGGGCTCAGGACACTGTGGAGATCTTGCACGCGCACGTGCCGCCAGCTCCAGTGTCTCGCGGCAAATTCCGCGGTGCTCCAGCAAGCACGGGCCAGGAGGAGTGATGAAAGCCCAACTTTGGGAGCTGCATGTGCATCCCGATTTAGCAATTTGCTTGATTTTACCATTTAATGTCGTGTGCAGGATGCCAAGCAGGCGCAGATGCAAGCGCAGTCTCTGTTCCAAGAAGCAGAACAGATCCTTTCAGGACATTCCATATTCCGAATCATTTGCTGACCGACGGCTTGCAACTACCAAGTGGGCTAAACAAATTTTAGCGTGGTTTTGGATGAGAGATACAAACCCGGGATTCCCTTCAGGAAGCGGAGGTGGCATCAAAGAGGTCATCGGAACGCACATTGAGGTCCAGAGTGGGCACTTGTTGGGGGAGAGGCTGTTGGACACCGCCATCAACAACGGATGTGACGTGCCTTTTCTCCTGAAGAAGGGAAAGCTTTTGCTTGGTTCTGAGCCAGGGGTGTTAGTTGGCGAGAGCCTATGCCTTTCCAGGTGCTTGTGGCAGGCACGAAATGCATGCCTGGCATCGGCAACCTCTTCGAGCCCTTCCTGAAGGGCAGAACAGTGCTGGGCGTGCTGAATCTTGTCTTCATCAGATTCTGCGTTACTGTTTACATTGTGATGGTCTACATCAGCATTGACACTTCTGCCAAACTTCTGCCACTTAGGAAGTCATCGCTCACAACACACTTGCTGAACAATGCCGTGGACATACCAGTCTTGTACATCAATTAAAGCTGCACGCTTCAAAGATCATGCAGACAAAGCTGCATGCTGGTCTTGTGAATCGAACTGGCCAGGGACGCTTCGCCTGAGCTGGGTCTCTGAAGCAGTTTGAAGTACTATTGCTTTCACTCACGCGAAATGGCACAGGCTGAGCTACCATTCAATAGCACTCCTTCACAAGTTTGAGCCTTCAGACCAGGTCGCCTTGCTGGGTGAGGGGGCTCAAGGCCCTTGGCGCCTTCGCGATGGCCGCGAGGCACCTCTGATGATGTGAAATCAGTGATGTCATCCTTCGCTGCCTGGCAGTCCCACAGCTAGGTCAAGGAACGTGAAGCAATCGCCTGTGAGGTCCGCAGCTCAGGAGTTCTGGACCCCGCAATCCTTAAAAGGTCTTTTTTGGCAGGGGTTGGGGTGGCTAAGTATGTGCGCTTGGGAGTGACTAAAGCCAAAGTTGTTACTTCTGGAGTCATCTCCGTTCGCACTCAAAGGTGCTTCGTCGATGAGCCAGCCAATGATGCCGGGTAAGCAAAAGACAATGGTGCACGCTTTCCCATGAGCATGTGTTGTTTTTTTCTCTAGCCTCCAAGTTTTTTCTACGCTCTGCCGCTCCAGATTTCAACTCTCAGCTTTCTTTGCTCCAGTTCATGGAGAGGCAGCAATGTTGGAAAGGTCTTTCATTGAGAAGGTTTTATTTCGTGGTAGGATGTCAAGGACAAACCAGCGAACTAACACCAAACGAGCACCGCCAGTTGTCGAACAAGCCCACCCCATAAAAAGTACTTGGTTGCCATAAAGTTGAACACGTGACACGACGCTTTAGGCTGGCTTGTAGACTTGTTGCTTGCTGGCGCTTTGCCCGTTAAGTGGCCTGAAGAGGTGCTGGGGGTTTCTGCAATGGTTTGAGAGAGAGCCATCCGGGGGAGGGGGCCAGGTCAGGATGATTGTTGCCAGCTTCGTCAATCCTGTCCTCGTCACTTTGCCCCTGGGTTTCAAGGCCAGCCTTGACGCCCACAGCAATGCAGGGCAGTCCCTGTGCTGAGAAGGACCTTTCTATACTATGTTAAAATCGCAGACAATCGCAAGAACAACCCTTCCCAGATTGAGGAAGGCAGTCTGACCTGGCTGAGGGTTCAGGGCCGTTGATGCTGCACGGTTGCCCTTGTCAGCATGGTTCCTTAGCGAGGAAACTTCCAAAAGGTCACTGCCAGAAACAACCTGTGCACCCTGAATTCACACCCACCGGTTGTGTTGTTGTTGTTGTTGTTGCTGCTGCTGTTGCTGCTGGTTCATGCTCCCTGAAGGTTTATACATATGGCGTGTTCATTGCAGCTGCACTTGCGTCGTGCGTGGCTGCAAGCTCAGCCTTACAATACTCATGTCCTTGGATGTGTCTAATCTCTAGCATGTTTAGAGTATGTGTAGATCAGGTTGTCCTGGAGATGGAGCTCAAGCGTCTCCAGATCACGGCGGATGGGGCAGCCTGGCTGCAGCCCATGGAAGTTACCTCCAGGACATGCAGCCGCCAGTGAAGTCACAGCAACACTCACAGGCCTTGATGATGTTGGCCTTCATTCCAGGCTTTGGCGCTGGATCAAAAGTGCAGAGCTCTGCAAATGTGACATCAACCTTCACCAGCTGAAAGAGACATCTTCCTTTCGCTTGTCGTTCTGCTTGGCCCCGATCCGCGAGGTGCACCTTCTTGTGTCGGCACTGGCTGCCGGTGGTGCAGTTCCTAACATGTCGCTTGAGACAGGCCAGAAGGGGATGGTGTAAGACGTCAAGTGTTCCGTATTGTTCCATGTCTCTGCTGCATAACCAAGCGTGCTATCGCGCAGGCCATTCGTTTATGGGCTCAGCCATTGGGGGCCTTCTGACAGCTTCAGCCTACGGCTGGTGGTGCGGCCTCAGGCCCTTCCAGTCTTACGAACATGCAGCTTGCGGCTGGCAGGCACTCCAAACTGGGAAAGCAGCTGAGAATTGCTCAGGGGTGGAGAGCCTCCAGAAGTACTCGAGATTTTCACGTTCAATTAGAGTTCGCTAGTGTTTTCTGCGCTATCTGTTGCCCGCCAGCGCTGCCAGTCCGACAGTGACACACGGACGGTTTCGTGAATATCTCTACACCAGCGGCCTATCAGACTTGCCAGAGCACTGGTGAGTTTGCATGCCGTGGCACAAGTGCTTGGCAAGAAAGAGGACAGGACAGATGCAGGGATAAGCCCGAAAGAATGACAAGAAGATGAGAAGCAGATATGGTATCCTGACCGGCACCCAAGCTCGTACTACTGTGATGAAGATGATGAAGGAAAGCAGAAGTGGAGAGATGGAGTGTCACAGAGTCGCTTGAAGAGCTGGCAGAAGAAAGCAAACAAAAACGAAGTGTATGTAATGCGTAGGCTCTTTTGTGCTTGATTGTCTTGCTCTTGCGGAGGCCACTGGTCCTGCTAGACCTTATTGCTCCACTGGTTCCTCTGGGCACTGAGCTTAATCTGGCCTCGTTGCAGAAAAGACTTGCTGGAACAAGCAGCGGACAGATCCTGACTTGAAACGACGAAGAGTGTTTCCCATTTTTCCACTCGCATCAGGCATGCGAGGCGAAGCCAGAGCTAGGGCAAGCAATGTTGAATGCAGATACACAGACTCGCAAAGGCCACGCCGTTGGGAAGATCGGCTGTTTCCTGCTTGTTCCTCAATCATCGGCTCGTAGAGCATGCCATGTACGGTGTAGTGTCGGCCTAGTAAATGGCATGCAAAGTGCATCGCACATTGGCTTTGCGAGATCGTAAGGTAATTTTGTTGTTCAGAAGACCTATGCAAACGAAGCTGAGTGTATGAGGTCCGGGGATGGTTGCTTCGGACCCAGAACGAGAGCAGACGCTCCCTGGGCGGCAGCCTCGCCTGTTTTCAAAAAGAGCCAATTCTGCGCAGAGCACAGTTTCTGAGGCGATGTCCTTCCCAAACGGCTTGGTGCCCACGTCCTTTGCTTGGGTTTTGCCTTGTTGTGTCCTGCTGGAGACTTTTCTTTAATCCTGGTAAGCCTAGGAGGGAACCCGTTCATCCAACACCGCTTTACGAAAGTACACTCTCCATGGATGGGAGCTAAGACACTTCAGGAACAGCATGCCTGGGGCCTGGTTTCTCGAGGGTGTGCTTTGCTGAGGCCCTCTTCCTGTTCCTGCACTTTGCAGTGGCGCTGCCCAGGATAGGCGGCTCGAAGCGTCGTGTAGGCCACTTCCCCTGCTTTGCCTTACTTGAGAGCCTCTGTGTGTTCTCGGAGCCCAAGTGGCACAAAGGCGTGGAAGTCCTTTGTTGAGGCCTCCGCAGTGCGCTTACACTCTCGCTGTATGGCCTGGAGCGCATGCTTGTGGAACCTTTCCGAAGGCCCTCTTGCTTCCCTGTTGTCACATGGGTGTGTGAGACGTGTGTTTTGTCTCAGGCACCCTCCCAGCGACTACCTGCTGGGCCTCACTGAGTACCAATTCCTAGCCGTGCCTGGCTTGCACGCAGCTGGAGTAAAGCTTTTTGAATCCCTGTCTCACCACCTGCTAGAGGTTGATAGGGGATCTTAAAGCAGTTGTGGCTGGCAGTACAGCTGCTGGTGGTGGTGGTGGTGCTGCTGCTGCTGGTTGCGTTGGTTGTGGCTTTTGATGTGGTAGTGGTGCTGGTGCTGCTGCTGGTGCGTGGTGCTGCTGCTGCGGTGGCGGTGCTCGTGGTGTTGGAAGAGGAAATTCCTTGTCGATCACATACTTTGCGTCTAGGATGCAAGTTAGCAGGACATCTGCTCTTTGACTACCTCTGGGACCAGCACTCATACAAGTAGATGCAAGTAGCACTTGTGTACCTGGCAACTATGCCATGATCGACCGCTTCCGCAAACATCTCGAATTCTTAGTCCTAGGCCCTAGGCGTAAGGAATGGAAAAGTGTGCTGGCATACTCGCTGGACAGGAAGGTTTTTAAAGTTGAATCTAGCACCTTGTTTGTCGGTTGCAACACCGATGCCTAGGTGATCTTCATCCTCATCGGTGTAGACTTGCGCTTAGTTTTGTTGCATTGACACGTGATAGCTCACCTGACAAGCCAGACTATTCGAGCATGGATGGGATGGATGCTACAAGTATGACCATAGGGCAAGGAGCAGTAGTGCCGAGACCGCATGCTGTAAGGCGATGTAAGGCGACGGTGTTGCGTAGCCAGGACTTGAAGAGGCTGCTGGCTGCTCTCACTCCCTACTCGCTCGTACACTAAGGCATTGTATCTGCTTGGCTCCAGCATGGAGCCGTGGCCGCAGAACTTCTTGGAGCTCCTGGCTTGTTGCAACATCTTTCGCTTGAGCACATCCTTGGCTTAGTCGTGCAGGCGACGGAGCAGGAGCCAGACAAACAAACAAATGACAAAGAGAAGAAGAAGCAGTGACGAAACTGGTCTACTGCAGATTCCTCAATGTCAGCCGTCATGTGATTCATTGGTGTGGCAGCACAAGCCTGCGTGCTCAAGGTGACTGTGCCAAGACTTGAAACAAGAGTCTCCTTTCACCAGGGGAGTGCGAAGGCTGTCGTACAAGTGATAATGTCTGCTTTTTCTTGGGCCTTGCCCCATGCCAACTCCGGAGCCTTGTGCTCGAATTCATGACTAGACTTGAACAGCGTGTTGGTTGGCACGGTGTTCTTCAGCTGAGGGCGCTTGATCCTGCTCATTCGGTTCGAACTTCCTTTAGGGCTTTGCGGCTAAGCCGCAAAGACCGCAGACATGCAGAACATGAATGTGAGTTTATGGCAAGCTCAAAGTTCAGACCTGGCGATGGTTGGGTGGCAGCATCACGCAGCATCTCAACCTCTTTATAGGCTAGTAGCTGGCCACTCTTCAACAGCTGTTGGCAAGAAGCTCGAGGAAGCAGTTGTCATGATGATCTAGCAGGATGCGAGCGTTCGCAACCTGGCACGATGCCGTAGTGGGCCCAGCCAACCAGCACTTTTGTCATGTTTTATCCCTTTGATCGTATTCACCAGGCTGGAGCCAATGTCGTGCCGGCACCTTCGCACGCCTTGTCCCCAGAGCCTCAGATGAGGTCAGGAGCGAACAAGCTGTGCTCCCGTTGCCTCGCAATGCAAGCTTTCTGAGGAATGGTGTTGAGACCAAGGCAGCATGAGCATTGCCATGCTTTTACGGGTAGTATTTCGACCTTCAGCACTACTCTGCAGGTTAGGTTACTCTGGCTACTCCAGTTGGGGGCTCATGTTTGCAGGCGGAGTTTTTGTATCATTGAGTTGCCCGGCTTGGTCCAAGGATTTTCCTTGCAGCTACGCTTCTGGCACCATGTGTTGGCCAGGACGATGGAGCGCAGGACTGTTGGACTGAGTACTTGCAGCTTGTTGACCCGCAACATGTCAGGAAGAAGAGGCCTTGGACTTTGGTCTCCCCGGGGAGGGCACCGTGACGTCTTTAGAGGAGGTCGCTGTCAGATCACGTTGGCTGCTGATGTGTTCTGCTGAGCAGAAATGTCAGCAACCATATGGCCCCACCTTGACAGGTGGTTAGCGGAGTGTTCCTCATCTATGGTGAGATGGACACAGAACTGCTAACTACAGGAGTGGGTCTTGGATTTGATGCCACTAATAGCTCCCTGAGCAGCATATTAATGCTTCATCAGCATCATTTAAAGATATCCCACGGAACGCTTCTGTGGCCCATGCTGCGAATACCTAAGCTGCCGAGAAGAAAGTCGGGTACTTGCCGCATGTTTTGGTGAGACCTGAGCCGCGTCCTTCTGACAGGAGACCTCGACATTGTTGTGCAGGAGACTGTAGGTGGCCTCCTTACAGAGGCTTCAGGAACGCCAGAAATTTGTCGCAGCACTGATTCGACACACGGACTGTCGGCTTGGTGGGGAGCAGTTCGCTTAGGCAAAGTTTGCAAAAACTTTGAGCGCACAGCTGGCGCACCAACACTTACAAAAATGTACGTTGCTGGAACCTCAGGCATTGGTGGTCCTGGTCCCACTAGTTTCTGATCTCAGTCCAAGGATGTGCGCACGGTGGGGCAGAAGCGCTTAGGCCTGTGCGGTTATTTCCTGTCGTCACGTTAAGCAAATTATCATTGTTATTGTTTCAGGGGATCAGGTTGTTCAGAAACGCCAAAGTTCTGCTGAGACCTGAACATCTCAAAATCTTGAGATTGTACAGGCTCCCGACAATTCTGAAGCCCTCCAGGGGTCAACGTTCAAAAGCGCGCTATTCAGGTTCACATTGCCTAATGAACCCCAAAACAGGGTGCTTTTAAAGTGGCCTTTGGGCCGCCCTTCCGCTTCCTTTTGGCTTGAAGGCCCCAAAGGCCTGGAAAGCCCTGAAGACTGTGGAAAGTCTTGGAAGTCTCTGCACACTGGAACATGGCACCTCTGCGAAACAAGTTCAAAACCTATGTAAATGAGCCCATGGCCACGTACTTTTGAACTTAATTTCTAGCTGGCTTCCAAGCCTCCAGCCCTTGGCTTCATGTAGAACATGGAAACTACTATATAGTAGCTGGGCCCCACCTGCCTTCAACATTCTCAAGGCCTTCTCAGCTTCAAAAAGAGAGCACGCTTTTCAACTTGGGGTGTAGCTGGCTTCCAGGCTGCTACTCGAGAACCCTTACATTCCTAAATCCAACACACTAATTTAAGGCTGAAGCTCACCAGCGGGAAATTTCAGATTCCAGCTAGCTACATGACGCTAAAACAACGCTTTCGAACTTGGGTTCAATCCTTAACCCTTGCCTGGAAACAGGGTTCAAATCAAAAAACGCGTTATCTCGGCTTCCAGATAGCCATGCAACCGCAAAACAACGCACTTTTGAACATGGGCTCAATCAAAAGCTTAGATGGCTGTAGGTTTGAATTTCCAAAGGGCGCTATTACGCCGTCCAGATAGCTAAGCAAACCCAAGACAATGACAATGTTCTTTCAGACTTGGGCTCCTTAAAATAGGGTTTGCATTCACAGTTATTTCGGGGGTTTGGGGTTTTTAGGGTTTTTAGGGTTTAGGGGTTTTAGGGTTTAGGGGTTTTAGGGTTTAGGGTTTTTCAGGGTTCAGTGTTTTCAGGATTTGAAGTTTTTTAAGGTTAAGGATTTAGGTTTTTAAAGGCTAAGGGCTTTGCGGGTTCAGGGTTCCTAAGGTTTCTAGCATTTGGTGTGTTCAGGGTGTCTTGGGTGTAGGGTTTTTGGAGTTGGTGTTTTCATGATTTCGGGTTTCGGACGGAAGTTTTGTTCGGGTTTTTTGTGTTTTACAATGTTTGTTTTTTTCAGTAAGTTTTGGGTTTAGGGTGTTTAAGGTTCTTAGAGTTGTTGGTGTTTTAGCTTTTGCGGCTGTAGGTATTTTCACGGTTGTTAAGTTGCCAGTCTTTAAGGGTTTTAGGGTTGTTAGGGTTTAGGGCCGGGTTTTCAGGCTAAATGGTTTTCAGGATTTTAAACTTATTAAGGTTTAGTGTTCTAAGAGTTTAGGTTTTTAGGGTTTAGTGTTATTTGAAAACATTCAAGGTTTGTGTTTTTAGGTTTTTCGGGTTTAGGGCTCTTGGGGTTTGGGCTTTCACCGATTCAGCGTTCGTAGGGTATAGGGTTTTTGGAGTAAGAAGGGGCTGCTGGGGTTTAGGCTTCTCAGGGTTTAGTGTTCCTAGGGTTTGTGGTTTGCAGGCGTTTGAAGGCTTCTTACGGTGTTGTCGTTTTAGGGTTGATCGTTTCTCGCGGCCCGTGGCCCGCGGCTTGGGGCGTGGCCTCGCCTTGCGACTCGCGGCCTCGCGGCCACGCGGCCCTGGCAAAAAACACTATGCCCCTAACAAACAACGCGTTTCTAAAGCTCAACTCATGGAGGGGCCGGAAGATATTTATTAGTGACGGTATCTTACCCAGACCCTCCTGGATAAGATATCCTGGCATCCCAGAGTCTCATTTCTTGTTCTGAAGTATGCGTTTGTCGTACTGTCCCTGAGCTCGCTTTCAGGCATGAATTACACCTGGCAGATGCTGCCTCCCATCGAGGCTACCTGGATCAAGACTGTGGTTTTTTGAAGTCATGTGATGCAGTGCGAAGCTCGAAGGGACAACTCTTGCAGCCAAGGCTGGCAAGGACTGCTCCTTGCCTGCATGCAGCTGGAGCTGCCCAGAGAGGGGGTGTGTCATACCCGAGTCGTGTGTCTGCTGCGCTGAGGTATTAATAGACTGGCCATGGCCCAGTCCTTTGGAAGGAAGAGTGTTGCTGTGGATGATACCATCCACATCCAGCGTGACCCTGCCAAGGTCAGTTTCGGGCCCAAGGAGCCTCCCTTTGACAAGTTTCCCGCTCCGCCTATCAGGCACTCCCACAGGTCTCGAGCCATTCTCAAGCTCGTGAATCAATTCAGAGATTCTATCCAATCTGCTTAGCACGTATAGTGTCTTACGGCGAAACTCAGTAGGTCAAAAGTGGGCCTCAGGATCCATGCTGAATCATTTGAGTCTTTATCAGGGCGCTTTTCGAAGCGGAGATGCGCCAGCACCCGCCAACAAGGCCTGTGCAAGCAACTTCAGAGCCAAGGTGTGAGCTATAACGGAAGACTGGCCAGGCTGCTCAACATGACTGGGTGGACCCTGAGCCTTCAAAACATGTCTTGCGATGAGCGACAGGTGCAGCTGGCTTGCACAACGTTATGCTAGTTTGGGTAGCGGTTTTGGATACCAGCTGGTGATCAAATGGCTCTGTTACCGTGTCATGGCCAACAGCTAGTCGTTTGAGCGTTTGAATTCTGAATGCCAGGTAATCAAGCATTGGAACCACAGCAGGAGCATTGATGTCTTCCCTACGGAAGAGAGAGAGCCTTAGCGCAGTCTGATGCATTTATTTTGCATGTCATCCTCCATCCGTCATGGGGCGAGCCCTGTTGTACTTATGCTATGTTGTGAGCACTCAGCAGTCTTAATTCATTTAGCAAGTCAGAAGTGTCTCACAACAGTTGCGGGGTCGCCATACGCAGGCGACATAGCATACAAACAGCAATAAACTGGACCAGCTTCTGCTGAGGCCCGAGTGCCTTGGATCTGACAGTATCACCTGGCAGCCTAACCTGGAAGGTGGGATCCCCTGTCTGTTCAGATTTCCAAAGAATGGCTAACGGCTAAACGCTCAATAGCGCTGATGACGTATTGTTGTACAGGGATTGCATGTAATTAAAAGTTTAAAAGTCGTGTGTCGCTGTACATGCAATGGATTGCGATTTATTTTGCTAGCAGTGTGCCCGAGTCGTCATCATGCGCTCATGTTGCTCAGGACCGCAATTACCAGTATTCTTTGGAGCTGTTAGGAAAGCCTCTTGTCGGCTTTGGTGCATTGCAGCAGAGCTAGTAGCGCGGTTAGTAGACTCGGCTCGTTGTTGGGCCAGCCGTTATTCAGGAGCTTGGTTCCCCGGATTCCTGGGCCTGGACCCGACCCCACACCTCTACAGTGCTCTACAGCTTTCTTCGGATCCCTGTAGCCCAGACTTTCGCAACATCAACCGTTCAAGAGCTGGAGCCGAGTCCTGCCAGGTGAATTTGACCTCAACGAGGTCGGAGACTGCAATGCGGCCGCTGGGCTCAGAGCAATTGCTTAGCAGGATTGGGAACGGCTGTTTCTGAAAGGAATATATCAGCCACATTGCTTGCGTCAAAAGCTTGAGCTTGAGACCGACAATTTCTGGCCAATCTGCTACACGTGCTTTCTTTTTCTTCGGTATGGGGCGCTTGCCCAGCCTCCTCTCAGCGTTAAATCAAGCATCTTAGCCAGTGGCCATTGTACTTGTGAAGGATAGGCAGTGCTCCAAGTCAGTAGAACGCAATGGGCAAGTTACACTCAACCAAAGACTTCACCTCTTCCGTGCTTGTGATCTCCGAGGCTGGCAGCAACCCATGTGTTTGTGCAGCTCTCGCGAACTGCGAGTGGGACCTGACCTCAGGAGTTCGTGCCTACTCGTGCTGCTATCAAGCACCTGCCAAGAACCCATGGCTTCGAGGTGACAGGCGTCAGTGGAGTGCCTCGTTGTGCGCGCAACTAAGTCGTGGAGCACAGGGCGGCAAGCTGGCTCTGTAAATCAGAAGAGTTTCACGCTACTGGCTGGGGGGAGCTTCACACGCCTGAAGGTGTACACTGCCCGACCTGGAGTGCCATGCGAGGCATGCCTAAATCAGGCTCGGCGGTGTCTGCGCGGCTTTACGAACCCTGGACATACAGTTTCGCGTTGCTGTCTGCTAGCCTCAATGCGTCATCACGCCCGAGAAAGAGTGCGAGATGAAGTCAACACCGTGTGTGGGGGACCAAGCTTCTTGTGAGCTGCGATTTGCATGGAAGGATTGCCACGATTGTGTGAGAATCTGTGGGGGCAGCTGCGCTGCTGCGAATTGGGCTTGCAGGCTTGCGTACTGCGCGGGGGTGGATGCAACTGGGACATGGTGTGGCCGGCACATTGTGCTTGCAATCTATGGCTCAGCATCAAGACAGAGCAGGGGAAGCTTGTGAAGTGAGTTTCAGTGCTAGAAAAGGCATGCCCCATATGCCAAGCCTTTGCCAGACCAGAAGTCGTTGCTTCTTCGACGTCACGGCCAGCACGCCCTGCCAGCTCCCCAAAATTCCTTGGCTTAAGCAAATATACTGCGGCGCTCTACAAGCTGATGATGGTGGCATGGTCCTGCAGCTGCCTGAAAGATTGAAACGGCAAGAAGGTCTTTGAGGGGAAGTGTGCACCAGAGAGCCTTCTAGAGGTGGAATAAAGAGACGTGCTCAAGCAGTGACTGAGAAGCCAAGGCATCGCATGTCCTCGGCAGTACTTCTGCAGCCTGCCGGAGGTTGGACCTCCACAGTCTGACTTTTGCTGCCGTAACTGCTGAGGTTTGTTCTGCCCCCCCCACCCCCCGCCCCCCTTTTGGCTCGAAAAGTTGGGTTTGGGCCAGATGTAGAGTTTTAGGGTCCAGCGTGCCTGTCCTCGGGAGTCTCCTGTCCCACCTCCTTGTTGCACACCTAATGAAGCAGGTTGTTCTTCCATTGTGGGCCCTGGTTTGTCATCCTGAGGATTGAATGTCCACTGAAAGCGTGTGCTTGGTGGTGCTTTTTGATGCATCACCCAAACTGTTTCTCTGAAGTACTCCGCTTGAGCTTTCTTTGTCTTCTTGCATGCCGATGCGTTGCATACTCAGCCGTCCACCATTCAAGCGCCCTTAATTCAGCCTTGTTCCATGAGCTGCATTTTGAAAGCGACATATGCGAACCGTTTACCCATGCCTTCGGAAAGGTCAGGAGCAAGCAGCCCGAAAACCTTGCCGTGATGGGGCAGTCAACCCCTGAGCTAGTATAGACAGGGAAGATATGGCAACTTTCAAACTGTCAACTTTGACCTTGTGGGGATCATGCATAGCATCGCTAAAGCTTGCTCCTGCCGAGGGAGGAGGTTGGCTGGTGGATCAACTTGACCTTTGACAGGTGCGGAGCCTGCTCTGCTTAGAGTTGGACACGACACCAGCTCATGAGATGAAGTTGTGACTCTTTGGCAGGGAGATCGAGTTTCTCCACATAGGCGGGCTCTGGGCTGCGGCGGAATCCAGTGACTGGGTGATTAGACCTCCATTGACGTAGGCATCGGCTCCGGCATCATGATGCAGCAAGGCGCCTGGCAACCTTATGCAGCTGCCCTACTCAGGGAAACTGCACGCTTCCTGGCGAATGCCAAGGTGCAGGTCCAAGAGGCCGTGCACGGCTCAGAGTTGTTCAAGTAGCCCGCTTGGCTGATAGTTGACTTGGCTTCGATGAGGGGAGACTGGGCACCAACGTTTGAGCTGGAGTATGGGAAGCTGGCCCAGGGCTTTGGCTTTCTTGCAGTGCAGTGCAATGCAGTGCAGCAGCACGGGGAGGATGTTGTGGGCGAAGCAGTCTTCAGGACATCGATGGCAATGTTCTTCACATCAACGTCCAGGGGCTGCCAAACGATGAGACCCGAGACTGTGATCTTGTCGCTTCGGCTTACTTGGAAGGTGAGTCCTTGAATTCGTTTCAGTCGTCTTAGCAAAGCATCACTTCGGTGAATGGCCTGGCATGATGGCCATGCGTTTGCAAAAAAGGTGATCTCGAATAACGCGGTGCCCCTTCTTGCTGCGGAGATGATGCTGCGCTTCATTCGATTTTGCACGAAGCTTCAGGTACGCGGTTCAGCGGCGCTACTCCCTTTCAGTGGCTTGGAGGATGCCTAGGGAAAGGTGCTAATGGTACTGCAGAGGGGGCTGCCAGAAGAGCTAGACAAGGTTGACACGGACTCAAACTTAGGCCGATGTCGAACAAACATGCAAGACCACTTATTTTCCCCTGGGAGAGCCATCGAAAAAACATAGATAGGGATCAACAAGAACTTCGATAGGGATACACCAAAACTTGATGGGGATCAACAGCAGTTTGAACAAAGCTGCAGAAACCACCATTTGGAGGTCCTCAAAGGCTGCAGATAGTCCTCCCAAGACAGACAGGAAGTAAGAAAGGAAGAATAAGGTGGGAGCCCAGAAGCATACGGCCGGCAAGAGAAAGAACAAGAAACACAACAAAGGCAAAGAGAAACAAAGGAAACAAAAGAATATCCATTTTCGCGGAATAATGCACAAAGGACTACAGTTGTTCTAGCTGTTCTTGTTATTTTTCAAGTATGATTTGAGGGGCTGCGCCAGGGGCGGGCAACGCAGGCAATGTGAAAAGAAAGTTATGGAGGGCGCGCACCTCCTTATCCAATCTGAGGTCTTCCTGCACCCTCGCAGACCCTCTCAAACCTTGAAAGCCTGTCAGCTCGGCTTGGATGGGCCTTGGACTAGTTTGCAAAACCTCTGTGCTCAGGATGCTTTTTTGGGGCGTTCCCCAGGCGTTGCCCGAAATTAGGCTTACCGGCAGGGGCCGGCTTTTGTAGGTCACAGCAAAAGAACAATAACAACAGTAACAGGCGCAGCAACTAACAAGGTAACAAGCGCAGTACCTAACAGTACAAGAAGTAAACCATAATAGACGTACATCATAGTCGAAGCAGGAATGGTCGGAACAGTTTTGGTGAATGACAGAAGTATAGTATGGCCTGGAAAAGCGAAACGGACCTCAGGCTATGCTGATGATGCTGCATCATCATCATTGGGAGGTCTATTCTCCATTTGTTGGCCCTCCTGTGCCCCTTGGCCTGTCCTTCAGTCCAAACTTTTCTTGGCCTAGGCCCCTTCGGCAGGCTTTTGGGCTAGAATCCGCGCTCATGATCTTTGGGGGTTTGGGGGCACCGAAAATCCTTCAAAACTCCCACCGTGTGCTGGGAGAAGCCTAGAATACATGGGTGTAATTGTGCCCTTAGGGCGGCAAAACAGACCCCCCATTGTGCTATTGATGCTCGCATTCAGGGAGTGCGCGCCGCCCCACTTATCAACAGTTCCTTACAATATTTCCGTAGAAATGCCTCCCAAACGCATCATGTCATAGAACTCGCGAAAACTCGTGATAGCCTCCGTTTTTCCAGCATCCAACGATCATAGACCTATCAGGCCTGGCCCAGCATGCGCGGGCAGCTTAGTGGCAAAGGAGAAGCGGGAACATCCGCATTATTAGGGTCCGTTTCCCCATTTTTGGCTTCGGCTGTGCCTGGTGACCCTTCATGGCATCTTCAGCAAAAAGTACGTTTCCTCATCTTCGTCCGTGCTTAGTAATTAACAAGTGGGGACTGCGCCGCTGCCATAAGCCTAAACCCTCCGCATTGGCAGAAAAAGCACACAACACTGTAGGGGACCAAAAGCAGCCCAAGACCACTCAACGACCATTCCAACAGCGGTCTGCAGCCATGGACACACTAAAAACGGCGACAGTTCTGCGCTTGGCGACGACCACATGTCAAAACCGACAGCAGTCCAGCATGTTGCGACAACCAAGTTGCAAAAACAGTTGCGCCTGCAAGGCTTGAACTCGCTGCGAGATCCTTTTTGGATTTTTCGATCGCCAACCTATGTTTTCATGCATGCACAAATGTGAGTTGAGAGCCCACCGGAAATGGTAAGGCTAGGCAGGTGCATGCTTCTCCATGAATTGGGCAGCAAGTCATCAAAGGTTACAAGGCCGAAGCATGTAGACGCTGTAGACACATCAAAAGGGCGAGGTCAGCTCGATGTTGTTTCCAATGAGGATAACAACATCTTCGTGACGATCCCAGATGGTATCCCGCCGGAGGCTGCGCAGCATTTTGAAACCAGCTTGATACACGCGGTACTTGCTGGATCCCTGTGACACTCATCAGTTTTGATGCTTCCTGCAAGGTGATAACCTTTGATCCGTTGAACAGTGCCTTCTGCTCAGTTGAGCGGTTTGACTTGGACTGAAGAAGCATGGCACCAGTTGTGCTGCTAATTTCTACTGGCATGAGGCGCGAGGTGTGCCGGTTGCCTCAGCCTCATCAACCAACTGGAACAGTTCTGATGAGACTTGCGTGACTTCACATCCGATAAGCTCCAGGAAAGTTGCAGCCGCATAACATCCATGCAGAGCCTTGCCATGCTGAGACCACGACAGTTCATTTCCACTTCAACGAGGACATCAAATTCTGCCGGGTCCTGAAGTCCCGTCCAATTGGTGTAACCCCTTTGGGAGAGGTCCGTTCAGTTTGGGTCTGGTGAGGATGCTTTGCTGGCTGATGTGATTTATGAAAGACCAAGATGCAAGTGGCATGCTTGAGCTCTACATCCTTGGTGGCAACCAAACTGGCCAGCAGCACAGATGGACGCTGTAATGTACTCACAAGGCTAGTGGGAGGGCCCCTGTGCATGCCTGGACCTGCTAGATCGCACGGCGGATGTGAAGATTGCAGAGATCTCGGTATGGGATAAGGCCATGAAAACCATGAAGCAATCTGATCAGCTCCTGACCTCAGAAAACCCCTGAAGTTTTGCTAGGCGGTGGCCATTGACAGGAACACGCGTCGCACCTTGCATGTGGAGTTGTCTGGGCGTCTCGGCACCAGTACGCCAGGAACCTCAGCTTCTGCAAGGCTGTGCATGGAGCTTCATATATACACAAGTTTGCAGGTACTACTCGCTGACAATCCCATCCAAGGCTTAGTGCAGACCAAACTTGGCCCATTGCATGCTGGAGCAACATCACCAGCTGTAGTGCCGCTTGCAGACAATCAGCGACCTTGCCAACAACCCATTCTCGGGCCTCCCTCTCAGCTTCCCCAGCTGGTAGCAGGCAGCGACGTTACATGGCACAGCAGGCTGCAAACAGGTCGGAAAGTTTGATCTTCTGCTTATTCGGCCAGCCCTCAGGCATCGAGCGTGGCGTGTACATCTTCCAGACTGACGCAGCGGCGGGCTTGGAATGAAGAATGCCATGCCAGGCATGTGGTGAGCACTGCTCTTTCGAACTGGTGACTGACGACGTGATGCAATAGATTATTAGTGAAGCTGGCAAGCACTGAAGCGCCTTGAGGAAGAAATCGTGTCCCAGATTGAGGATGACACGGAAGGCTTACTGGCTTATTGCATCATGACGTTTCAGCTTCTCTGCGCGAGCGAAAAATGACGGTAAGCTTCTCACCTCTGCTCAGAACAAACGCTGACCTTCACCATAGTGCTGGTGGCTGTCGGTGGTTTGGTCCTCTCCTGAGCATTTGAAATGCGTCGTGTGTCAACGTTAGAGCGTGTTTGTCACAGAGTTGCAAAACTTCGGAGGTTGCTGTCATAGCTTTGGTCGCTGCATACCTGGCACGGCTCTCGTGGCATTGGCATGGGCAAGCATGGCCAGTTTACTGAGCCTCAAGGAAAGCCCTGAGGAGAGCCCTAGCCCTGCAAATGTTGACGAGGTTCTGGACACAGTTCGGCAAGCGAGGAAAAGGCAAGGCCAGCGGAGTCTTCATCCAAGTTTAATAGGTTACCTGCTGAAGTCTTACAAGTAGCAGGGGCTGCAGATGTGCTTGTTGAAGAGGGAAAGCGTGATTCAGTTGCTGATCAGTCTCTGTTTTCAGTCGCTGTGCTCATCTACTGGTTCACTGCCATTAGGGCACGCGTTGTTGCTCGGCGCGAGGACAAGGTGGAGGCCAGGATGCTCATCAGAATCTCACGCCAGCTTTGCGAAGTTGAAGTGTAGGCAGAACTTGGTATCAAACGTGAAGTATGGCGCCTTTGTCATAGTGTGCACAGCGGAATCTCACGAAATCAAACCAGCAAGATTCCGTGAACCTGCCTGGATTTCCTCAGAGGTTGCTTGAACCAGTTCAATCAAGGCGAAGATGTTGCTAGTAGTCAGGTAAGTCAGGTATGGACAGTAAGAACATTATGTCAGGATAATCCCGCGGTTTGTCGTAGAGGCACTGAGGATTCACAGTGAGATGTCAAGCAGATTTCCGATTCCACTTCATGGCGCATGGGGCGTTTTTCTATGCAGATGCTTGCTAGCTCGCTAAGCATCGTTGCGATTTCGTGTCTCAGGCCAATGCCGTTCAGCCCGAGTCCAATGTCATGGACACTGGGTCGCCTAAAGTTGCCGAGCTCAACGATGAGTGTCCGGCCCTAAGCATGTGGGGGTTGTCCGAAAACGCTTGTCTACTATGTACATACACATACATAAACATAAACGAAAACCAAGTCTATCATAGTTTGTCAAATGGGTAGCTGGGTTAGTTGTAACTTTTATTTTTGCTTAGCTGTATTTTTCTTTGCTTAGTTGTGACTTTTGGTCCCGAACTGTTGACAAGTGCAGTATTTGGCCCACCCCCCCCCCTCCCCCCTCCCCTAAACCCTAAAAACCCTAAACCTTAAAAATCTCAACCCAAAAAGAACCACCTAAACCCTGAAAACCCTAAACCTTAAAAACTTAAAATCCTACGAACACTCGGCAATGGATGCAGATTTGAGGAGTGCGCA
>CAJNIZ010039335.1:0-37340 GCA_905231905.1 Symbiodinium pilosum | reverse complement strand
GCCCAGCATCATGAGCATCAGTTGTCAATGCTTTTTTCAAGTCCATGGCCGAACGCCCGGCATCATGAGCATCACCTGGAAAGTTGTTCGCCGCTGCCAAAGCCCTGAAGAGCAGCAGCTGGAAAGTTTCTCCAATACACCGCCAAGCACCTTGCATGATAAGAATGGCCTTTTAAGACTTTTCCCCGGGCCCGCAGTAAATCCTTATGATCAAGGCCTTCATACTGAGTCTTGAGCAGCCTTAAATGGCGCCAGAGACGTGAAGTCCTGCGGGGTCAGGTGCGCTGGCTCCCAGGGCCAGGATCATCAGCATCATTGCGCCTTTGTTTCTGGGCTTCTGGGTTTCTGCTCTTTGTGGGATTTGCCCCACCTCAGGGCAAGCAGCCCTGACCACCCGACATTACATCAATTTGCGGGCTGTGGTGCTAGAAGGTGAGGCCTTTCTGAGTCGATGGCGGCAAGCATATGCAAGAGGAGGTTTCGAGACCGTCGTTTGGCGCAATCCTATGCGTTGCTGCCTAGAGTAGCTTATCTGGGTTTGGTCTTTCCAAATTGAAGCTTGTAAAGCATTTTGCGTTACTGGTGCCTGTGCGTGCCGGTGTGTGCAAAAGCAGACGCATCTCAAGCAGCATTTGGGTTCTTCAGGCTACCAATTGTCGCATGATTTGCCACAGCTTTTCTGGTTATGAAATTAAAGCACGGGACATCACAGCAGGGTTTCGCTGGCTATGCTTGCTTCGCGTACACAAGCCAGCCGCAAGCTTGTCCGCTCAAATGCGTATTGCCCTCGTGACCAAAATGGCTGATTTTGTTCGGGAGGTCTACAGAAAAGTGAATATTGCGTTATTTGAGGCTTCCAGGCTTTCAGGCCGAGGCTCCTACTCGAGAGGCTATTCTGAGGTGATCAACGCCAGGTTGTGATTTGGGGGTATGTTGTCCTCGCCGCGCGGAGCCTGCCCGCAGTGCTCAATGGCAACGTATCCCTGGCGTGGTTCCACTATACCGGGGAAGCATTGCTGGCGTAGCTAGGAACGCAAATCCCACTGCTGAGGTCCGGGCCAGAGGCACAAAGATGACAGAACAATAACCATGTAGGATAGAGGACTCTAATCCATTTCCTCAACGAATGAGATGTTGCTCGGCTTGGTGTTGCTTGAGGTTGGTTCTTCCTCTGATCCTTCTGCATAAGGTGCCGTGTGCCTGTTCCTTCGCCTTCGCTTCGGCGGCTCCGGAGTGTTGCTTGCTGTGGGCCTGGAAGGAGTGGAATGCTCAAGGGATTCAGGCCTGGGCCTGGGTATCCCTGCAGTGCCCAGCCGCAGAGTATCCCTGCAGTGTCCAACCACGAAAAGTATCCCTGCAGTGCTCAATGGCAACGTATCCCAGCGGTGCGCAACCGCAGAGTATCCTTGCAGTGCCCAAACGCAGGCTAGCCCTGCTTTAGGGTGGGGTGCTCGAAGTAAATAATTTCTGTGAGGTGCAGGACGGGGTTTATGAGAGCCGAGTGACATTAGAACGTTGGTCTTGGAAGCTTGCCAAGGTCTGCGAACTATTGAAGACGCAACAGCTTATGAGAAGAAGCGGCTTAATCCCCAGCAGAAGAAGTTGCTGCGCGCAGAACTGAGCCTTGCTTTGTAGGTGCCGGGCTAGCCATCCGTGATGCCCACCTAGTTGATTTTGTGTGCTGATGAGGCAAGCTTCAGAAAGATGCGCTTGAGGCTAAAGTAGCCCCGCGGGTTAATGCGAAAGGGCACGGGCTGAACGTGTCCAAGCAGGTTGCCAAACAACTTGCCGCTGGGCTTGCAGTACGTCATTTTCCCGGCCAGTTATGCAGAGAGCTGGCCTATCCTGTTCGTATCTTATTGTGGGATGATGCAAACAGGGATGTCTCAGCAAGGACAGCGCTAGGCACAAGTCCATGTTGCCTCTCAGTCCAAGCTGGCCTTGACGGCATCCCAGGAATCAGAGGTGCAGATGCAACGCGGCACCAACTCAGAGCGCAAGGGCTTGAAGGAGGCCGAGGCTGCTGAGAAACGGAAGGCCAAGCAGCAGAAATCATTGAGTCGCTTGGCGGCATTTGGCGGCTTGATGTCGAGTGGGCAAATCTCAATTGCTTCACGGCTGCCAAAGCATGTCGCTCAGCAGTCCACTCCAAGGTGAGAAGTTTCAGCAAGTTGCGCTCTCAGGCAGTTTGCGATAAGTAGCCAAGGGCTTGACGAAGCCAGAAAATTTACCATCTGCCTCCTAGCAGGTGTATCCTTCTGAATCTCATCTCCGGTAGTGCTTTTGCGGCCAGACAAATGTTTATGCAACCCAAGGGTGCCAAGCTGCTGACACTTCAGAGTGATGCGCTTTCCAACATGCAGGACTGGTCTGTTCAATTAGAGTAGGTCTGCCACGGGTCTAAAAGTCAGGACAGTCGAGATATGCATCCGTATTCGCCCATCCTTCCTCAGCAACTTTCAACGGCCAAAGATTCATGCTTGCGAGGATTTCTTGGAGGAACTGCGCAAGCATCACCCGGCCATGGCTGAAGCCCTGCTGCAGAACGACCTCATGCCAGCAAAGGCTCAGTTGCCACCAAGGCCTGGGCTGCCTGAGCAGTGGAGAGCGCAGTTTGCTTTCAAGCCGGGATGGGGAGAGCAGGTTGGTGTTTGCACGGTCTAGCAAGAGTCTAGCATACCGGGTCTGCAGGCTGGAGGCAAAGAAGTTGGCTAAGACCATGAAGGATGCAAGCGCGGAGCCCAGTGTCACAGCAGTTTCTTTAAGCATCGCACGCTGAATGCCCTTATTCTATGGGAAGACAGGGCTCTCGTACTAAGCAGGTTTGGTACATCATTGCATGCTTCCATAGAATCGACAAAATTGAGGAGCTTCTACCTGAATGATCAAGGCAAGAAGCTTCGCAAGGCGGCCGCCCAGAAGGCAACTCCGTTTCAGAGCAATTCCAAGCCCCGTGGTGGCAGTTGTTGGATATGTATCACGATCTCTACACTCTACACGGTCCTTCAATTCTATTGCCATCTTCTGCCAAGGATGTTCAGCGCAGAGGTGGTCCCAGGTCTTCTCCTTCGGGGCAAGATCGATGCACAAAGGCCGCCAGATGCCCCCACCCCGGCCTGCGGTCCCTCTGTCCCTAAAGTTGCGATCCTCGATACCGTGTGGAGGCAGACATGCGATGAAGGGCGACCTAACATCGACATCTTCGAACACAAAGCCCGCCAGCGTGACTTGCCAGAAGCAGCCCGCACTTCGGTATACGCGGGTAATTGTGAGAGTGCATTTCCTGTGGCTGAGGCAGACTGTCGCGCGGCCAGCAGCATAAGACGCATGAGAGTCTGCTAGTTGCTTTCGCTCTTTGCTCATTCTTTTTCAGACGCGCCAAGGTTTCGCTCTTTGAAGGAATACGCATCTTGGGCCGCAAGTCAGCGCCCCTCCGACATTCCTCTATATAATGACCAACCCAAGACCTCTATAAAATGCATTTTGTCATTTTATAGAGGAGCATTTTATAGAGGAATTTTCGTGTTGGGAGTCCAGGAGGTCATTTTATGGGGAAACCTTTGTTTCAATCAAAGAACTTGATGTGCGGAGAACTCACCTCTGATGTTGGTTTGGTTGTTATTTCTGGACCCCCCAAAAAGTCCTGCAGGCCATTTCATAGGCAAGGAGTTGCTTGGTGAGTTTCATGAGCGGGAAGGTGCGCCAGCCGTTTCATGGAAAGTTCAGCGGAATGTCCGCAGGGAATACTTGGCTTTGGCGTGCGTGCCTCCTCCTTTGGAGTCCCTCTGGGATTTCTGGGGGTCCCAGGCCTAGCCATTCCTAGCAGATTCCTGGAAGATCCTATGAGAACTTATGAGAATCCAGGGATCTGCAAGCATGCTATAAGGGTGCTAAAGGATTGCTAAACGGATCTCTGCACTGGTCAGAATTCCCCAAGGACTTTGCAGAGTTCTCCTGGGATTCTCACAGGATCTCACGGGTTGTCCACAGGAATACTTGGCTATAAAATGGCCTGCGTACCTCCCAAATTCCTCCCAACATGTCACAGCCCCTCTCCATAAAATGGCCTGCTAACCTTCGGAGTCCCTCTGGGCCTTTTGGGGGTCCCCGGCCTACCCCTAGCAGATTCCTAAGCATGGGTGCTAAAGGATTGCTAGAGGGATCTCTACACTGGTCGGACTGATTCCCCAAGGACTTTGCAGAGTGAAATCATTTGAAATCTTTTGAAACAATACTGAGTTATGCAGTGCAGGTGCATCAGGGCTGTTTTTTTCGTGCGGCACGCAGGCCATTTCATAGTGGTGGAATGGTTGTGTTGGAGAAGGTCAAGTAGTCATTTTATAGCGAGCAGGTGGTTGCAATGGTATTTTACATTCATGCGCTGCAAACCCCCGCCAGTCATTTCATAGAAAAGTGCCGTTTCAGTGGTTCATGCCCACACTCCTCGGCTACCCATTTCATAGACCACTTTCTCTATAGAATGGCTGTCCGGAGTCCGCCTGGGATATTCAAGGGGGTTCCGTGAACTTATGCGCAGTGCAAAGCTGTGATGTAAGGAAAAGATCCAGTGCCTCAGCTACATCGACTTAGTCCAGCGAGATTCTGGCAGTGCAGGAGTACGTTGCTTTCTTGTAGAGACGTTTCAAGGCCACAGCTGCACCATGCATAGCACAACTGCATCTAAGCTGGACACAGCTGAGCTGTATGGGAACCGAACTGCAGGTGACACCTGGCAATGTGAAGTCAAGGAGGAGCCAGACCTGTGGAAGGATCAGATTCTTCGTGTGGTGGGCAAGCGGGCTGATGAGCTGCAAGATCTGATGCGTGTTGATACACAACCTCAAACTGTTCGAGAATGGTTGGACAGCCTGTGACTGTTGACTTACTTTGCTGTTGGGGACTGGGGACTGTGGACGGTGCTTGCTAGCTCATTTAATCTATTTCTCAACACTGTCCTTGCGTCTGCAAATGTGCGGCGTTTTCCTTGCTTGGGGTCTGCAGTGCTGGAAGGTCTGGGGAAGACCTCGCACTGCCTTGTACAGAGTCGGGCACTGGTATCTCCAGGGTTTCGACATTGCGTACAGCCCAGCTTGACATGCAGGAAAAGCAGGATTGCATGCAGTACATGGGCTGGAGCCGAGTCTACCATCCACGGCTCAAGAATTCAACCAGATGCAGACCTGCGTGGTAAGTTCTGAAATGCTCAGCGCAGACGTGCTTACGTGCTTCAAGGCGAGTAAGTCTTTAGCCTTCCCACTGGTGCCAGGCCCACAGCAGACGACCGAGCATGTGCATTGCTTGGCGCACAGAGAGGACTTCTGCTACAAACATGTTACAACTTGAGTGGTCAAGAAGAGTCTGCCTAGCGTGCAGACGGTTCCCTGCTTGATGTGGCATGCCAGTTGGTTAGCACACAATCCAGCACAATGAAGCAGTCTTCCAAAGTCTCATCTACTGGACCCATGGCCTAAACCCAAAATCATCCTGGACCCATATCCCACCATATCCCACCATGCGACCAGCTCATGTTCTCCAACATGTTCCAACATTCAGCCGGCCTTTGCAGGTCGCTGAAAATGATTCAGCCTACGATGTGAGGCCTTGATTTTGGGAACTCTCCAGAGGAGACGCGATAGAGGCCAATTGATTGCAGACTGCATCTGAATGAATTGGCGTGTTTTTTCTCGCTTAGGTGTTGCAGCCGCTTTTGCTCTTGGTCGCAGGTTTTATGGCTGAGCTGGGAAGCGCAGGCAGGCCAGCGGTGGCCGAAGGAAGGCTCAAGGGCTTGCCCGTGTGCTTGAGTCACTCACTAGGCGAAGCCAAACTAGGGGCTGGACTTCAGGAAAGCAAGTTCATGTTGTTTTGTTTAACGTCCTGAATACCAGCACGCTGCGTGTGATTCTTGATTGATACGGCGCTATCCACAGGTATGCATGTCTGCTGTACGGGAGGTGATATGAGGCGGGAGAACGGTGAAGAACCTCTTCTTTTGTTGGAAAGTTGACTGGCAAAAGCAATGTAGGATTTTAGATTTTAGTGATTAGTTAGAATTAGCCTTGCGTACTCCAGATGGCAAAGCAGTTTGTAGCAAAGTTGGCCGGTGAAATCTGGCAGTGGGGGTCCAGTCTTTCTTGAGTGAGGGTGGGGCGGTGCAGCTCAGAGATTGCGTTTTGTCGAATCAATTGGGGGTGGACTCTTCAAGTGGAGAAACCCTGGCGGCCCCTCTTTTGGCTCTTGCAGTAGGACTTCTCGCTGAGTTATTTTAGTGCTCACATGAGCCAAGCTTTCGGGTTCATAGTATGAGAAGCTTAACGCAGAGACGTGTCAGTGTTGGGCCCATATCATGACCAGGTGCCAATTGCTTCAACTCTCCATGTCAGTTTCCCTGACTTCAGGACTTGTATATGTGCTGTTTACACAGCATTCTCTGCATGCAGGCTCTTGCAGCTGTCAGGATGGAGCCTTGACATAGCAACATCTGAGACTCTTAGCAGACTCCAAAGGTGCTAGATGCACAAGCCACCAGCAAAAGCAGCACAGGACGACTTTCAATAACCGCCTGTTTGAAGAGTTTTCCATCCATGCTCGCACCTGCACGTGTGGCTCCGTGACGTCATGGAGCTGCGCCGCCTACCTCATTTAATATTGTGCAGCACGTAGCAGAAAGTTTTGCAAGCAGCCGAGTCTCAGTTCAGTGGTAACGAGGTATGCGCCACTGTCCAACTTCGGGTGGCGTGCTCTACTTGCTGCTTGCTTGCGCCTTGCAGCCGACTTCGGTGGCCGCCTGTTCTTGCATTCAAGCATATCGGAGACGCCATAGTGGAATAGGACACCTCTTGAAGCATGGGCTCGTATATGCTGAGGGCTTGGAGGTGGAAGTGACAGTCCAAGCCGCATGGCCAGCAGCTTCCCTCGCAGCAGAGCTACTGGAAGGCCTCGCAGAGCTTGGACGAGGCCCGACGGTTCCAGGAGTGCTTTAACTTTAACATGCTTTAATCGGTTCAAGCTTGGAGGTCTTGTCAAGGCTCAGGATCAGAACTGTGAAGAGCGTCAACGTTTGTCCCACTCTGATGTTCAAGTCAGCCTGTGCTGTGGCGACCCTACTGGGTGTAGTGTACAGGGCGGAGGCCACCTGCCTTGCGGACAACAAGCTCAAGCTGAAAACGTGTGGCAGGCAATGCCTGGACAGTACAGAGCAGGTGGTTTGCGTCTCTGACTGCTTGAAGGCGCAAGAAGTTGTGGCCGCCTGTGCTGACTGCCTTGGGTCCGAATTTGAATGCGGTACCCGCTTCTGCGCAAGCTCGTGCACGGGCGAGCAAAGAAGCACCTCTTGCCAAAGTTGTTTGAAGGCTCAGTGCACCGTTTGCAGCACCGAGCTCGACTTCCAAGCTCACACCGTTGGCCTGCCGGATGCTCTGGCTGAAGCAGTTGAACCTGCCCGACCACCAGTTGACGACCAGACCGCAGCAGTGAAGATGTTGGCAGACAGCGCCGGAAGCTGTGCATCCAGCGGGTCTCTGCTCAACTCCTGCGGCACCCCATGCTACTCTAGCAATGATCCTGCTGGATGCTATGCCAAGTGTGCAATGCGTGCCTGCTTCAGTGCCTGCTATGACTGCAGCACTGCCCACTGCTTTGGATCATGCAGAAGATCTTTCTCAAGTTATGAATGCGCGACTTGCGTGAGCGGCTTCTGTAGTGGATGTAGAGTCCGGACAGGGATGCACGTGGGACACCAGCCCTTGGCAAACTCTACGCTTTTTCCCTAAACATTGATTTTGCCCTGAGCAGACTGCAGAGCTGTGTTTGCCGGCCCCCGCCAAAGGTGGCAAAAGGTCGCCTTTTGGCTGAGCATAGTCCAGGGGAGCCATCCGCGAACCAATCTGTTTCCCAAGGCAGGTGACAAACACCGCCGAGTGAATAGCCAGCTCGATCACATGTGTTGGTACACGTGCAATGGCGTGCTGCGCCCGTGCATGTGAGCCCACAGCAGACAATCGGGAAAGCTAAGTGGCATGAACATAATGCTGACAGAATGCCTTGCAATACAGCTTTCAGATTTAGATTTAGGCGGGCGTGAACTGCGTGAATAACCTGAGTTGGAGGTGCCCAGTTCATGCGCGCCCTCGCCGGCAGCTCGAGTGCAACATGGCGCCAGGAAGCCACTAAACACGCGGAGGCGGCACTGTGCTGCCAGGGGCAGTCGGCCTACGGCAGGCGGTGGGATACAGGATGATGCAGGGCCAGCCACTTTCCCCGCAAAGCCAAGCTGCAATGGGGGCAGGCTACTTTCCCTCAGAGCACGTCATGCCTTCTCCTCAGCGGTGGTGGAAGCCGCCCGAGGCCGGCTTCGGCGAAGGACCTAGTTGTGCTGTCAACGCTTTGTATGCAGCAAAGTGCAGGGATGGAGCGGGCAGACCGGGCTGCCCTCACGGACGACGGTCGATTAGATGCAGAGCACCTCATCAGATTACGACGTTTCCAGTCAGTCACCAACACTGGTTGATCTGAGCAACTTTCTTCCCAGGAGTTGAGATAGCAGACGCGTGAAACGAGAGAATTTGCGCATTCCTGAGGAAGTGCCAAGTGGGGCAGCCGTGGGCAATTCTGCATCTGAAGGGAGGCTACACGGAAGCTGCCCAGAGGCACTTTTGAAAAAAAAAGGCGCTCGGGTGAACGCCAAGCGGAGCTTCCGCGTAGTCACACCACTGCACATGCTTGTGTGCACATGCTCAAAGACTATCATGCATGTCCCTTTGCAGTGTCAAGCAATACGGGGCTACTCGTACCCTAACTCATTGGGGCTGCTGGGTTTGCCCGCCTGAGGTTGTCTGTGGACGAGATCAGCTGTCGCAGCTTGTCAACAGGGTGTTGGCAACAGCATCAAAGCCGGGACAGCTCAGCGGAGCTCCCAGACGCAGCAACCTTTCTGCAAGGATGTCAGCCCTAAAGGAGGGGCGAACAAAGCCGCTCAGTTTGTTTGCTACCTGTGATGAAGCCTGTTATGACGCGAAGCGCTGACGTGGGCAGCTTGAGTGTAGTAAGAGGTATCTTCAACTTGTGGCAAGGATGTGAGTTCGCCTGCGCACGCCTTGCCATAGCAAGGCTTAGGAACTCTAAGGTGTTTTGAGGCTTGAATCCACAGCACTCAGGCGGGCTAGACCACATTTTGTACGAATTCTTGGCCGAGGAGGTAGATGCTCAGCTGCGGAGCACCTGTTTGCGCTGACGCCTTTTTGGTATTAAAGTCTGCACCAGAAGGCCGCCACTGCAGTTTCGCTGAGGACTCCTATCCAGAGTTGATTGGGTATGCTGATCTTGGGGATGCAGCCTCTGGAGTCACTCTGTTGAGCCTTGGGCAAAGCATCGATACTGAAGAACGTGCACGTCGTGCACCAAGTCTGAGATAAACAAAGATCCTTCTCTCAGGAAGGCTCTCCTTGAAGCTGCAGATGCGCTATCTGCAGCTGGTAGCTTTGGCAGAGTGGCGTTTCGACACGGTACGCCAGCAGGACCCCGGCATGTTTGGATTGGATGAGAACATGCGTGAAAGACTTTTGAGCCCAACCAGCACTGCAAGGACCCCTTTCCTGGCACTAGTGACTACTCAGACCTACCTGGCAGGGCCACATCTTTGGTTGTCGCGGCCCCATGCCAGCCCAAGCACAATGAAGCGCATGCTAACCACATTGCGAGCAATGCCGGAAGCGGCTGAAGGCAGAGTGATGCATGATAATGGTGTCTGCAAATGCAGGAGATGCGCCGCCGGCAGTTCTTGGTGGCTACGGCAACTGGACCTTGTTTCCAGTTGCCATGGAATGGCTTGATACTTTGATCGCGCACTCCTCATTACCTCACCCCTGAAAGCTGAGCTGACAGGATAGCCCTCAACCCAAGGCAGAAGCGGTGAGACTGCTTCCAACTTCTGACTGAGGCCTAGAGCTCATGACGCGCAGCGCTGATGAGGCTGCGAGTTGTCCCCTCTACCTGCTCGTTTGGAAGCTGCGAGATTTGGATGGGTGCTCGCAGGTTGCAAAGAGCAAGGATGATGAAGCACCGAACGAAGCCGTGGCCACCCGTTCGAAGTTCCAAGTTTCAAAGCATTGTGTTTGCCAACTCTTTTTGTTCAAGTCTTTTCTCTTAGGAGGAAGTGGACGATCGGTGTCTCCGCGAGGTCTCTGATCCTGCAGTGCCTCAGGCTGCGAGAATGTATGAGTACGAATAGCAAGGAAGCCAGATATCTGCCTATGTAAAGAAATGCAAGGAATCGTTCCATGGCATTGACATTGCTGCCATCGCGGAACATTTCCCGGGGAGTGGATCTGCTCTGTGCTTGGCCCTTACACACTACACCAATCTAGCGCAGTAATTTCGCAAAAACGGCTACCGTGCATGACTGCATTACTGGCTCAGCATGTCTGCCAGGCCGCTTGCGAAGTGACCTCGTCACCCAAGCTGAGAAGCCACTTCTACCGTGGGAGCTGACTCGGTTGGGTGCTCGTGCTGCCATTCGCGCCGTGCGTCTTGCGAACCGGTCCAGCTTGCAAGGCCAGACCTTCAGATGTGTTGGTTCAAGTGCACATTATCTTAGAAACCAGGCCAACTCACGTAATTACAGTAACTTGTTTGTGAGAGCCTTGCCAACTAGTGTGTCTTTGTCTAACAGGTCTTCTTTCCCTCGGAGAAGTTGCTCAGGACTTGCATTGAAGTGCCGTGAACAATGTTCGCATGAGGAGTCAATGCAATTCAGCCAGAGTAGCTTCCACAGGATTATCCATCTGGATGGGGCAGAGCATTGTCTGCGGGCACTTCAGAAGACACTCAGACGGCGCGAGAGCTCATGGAAGAAGCAGAGGCTCCGGCATGGCGGCAAGGATGTCAAGACAATGCTTGACTGTCCAGCTTCTAGAGCGTGAGGCACTCAGGGGCGACGACGCGCTTGAGGTGAATGGCTGGCAAATCCCAGAAAAGCAGCGAGGCAAGAGCACGCCAAGCAGAGTGCGATGCGTGGAACGTGTTTTACGGTGGGCCGTCGCGCGTCCCTCTTTCTCCCTGCATGCCTCTAGCTCCCTTCATGCTGATCTTTGCACAGGCCTCCTTCCCCTGCTGCGCGCACAGCTACCGCTGCTCGGCTGCTTCATCTTTGACAACGCATGAAATCGGCAATCATTTGTTCTGCAAGTTCCTGCAACTCAAATTCCGTCAAGGCTCTTTCGCTCAGCTGAGCTTTTGGCCTTCTCTGGGATCAGCCAGTCCTGGGCCTTTGCTTTGTGCCTTGGCAAATGCAACTTCTTTACCAACATCCAGCAAGTAATGATACTTTGATCATGTAGTCTTGAATGGGGCAATTACCGAGACTGCATGCCGCGAGAACTTGGCTTGTAGTCTCTAAAGCCCCGAGAAAGGTTTAACTCTGCTAAACTTGCCCTGTGCGATCCCATATGATCCAATCGCCAGCTCTCAAACTCGGAATTCATGGCGTCAATTCCCTGGTATGGGTACGTGTGGGTATACAGTACTGCCCAGCAACTGTGCCGAGGCTTCGTGATGCGCGGAGCGGTCCGGCTTTGCCTTCAAAAGTCAACACTGGTGACCCCCGCCTGGGAGATGTGAAGGCTCATACGGGCAGGTTCAAACAAGGACAAGCCAGCCAACATCATGCAAGCAAGGTTGAGTAGGTGGCCAAGAGGGTTTTCACTCATGAACTGCTGCAAGGAGCACTCTTGATTACATGACAAAGTTTAGACTGCTCATAGAGACTCGTACGCTGTGACATGGTGAGGCACCAGCGTTCAATCTGGATCGTGACAACGCGCAGGGTGCGCAGCTCCTTCGTTGCACTTGTGTTTGCAATGGCGTTCGCGCTTGATTTCAAGAAGGCATGCGCTGCGTGATTCTTTCCCAAGCTGCCATCTTGGACTCAGCTCAGCAAGTTGCAGGCTTGTGGGGATTGGCTTTGTCATCGACCCTTGCAGTCGAAAGCAGCTGAAGCTTGTGAACGCTGTGATCAAGCGGCCGATGCCAGCCCTGGCCTGGCTAAGACTTCAAAGTGCGACTCACAGCGCTGCTTGGGTGGAGTTTACTACACATTGGTGCAAAAGCTCAAGCCTTGCGCGTTTTGACAAGCCCAGGCTGTAGCGTCTCTACTGCAGTGTGGAGCTTACCCAACTCAGTTGTGCAACGCTGTTACCTACTTCTTGCAGCAGTCTTGCATTCACATTGTGCAGTCCTCACATGGGCAGGTCAGCAGTCTTTGAGCTCCTGAACGACAAGCCTGGCAAAGAAGCTGCATTACGGATGCTTACACGCTTTGCAGAGGATCGCGCTTCCGAGGACTGCTGTTCCTGTGGTTGTTCTGCGACAGGGGGGCAGAGCCTTGGAATCTACGATCTGCTTGCAGGATGAGAACCTTTGTGGTCAGGAAGCCGCCAAGCGTATCAAAGGATTGTACAAGAAGGCTTTCCCCGAGCATGCCAAGGAGCGGGGTCTTTAAAAGTGCACGCCAGTTCCAGAGCTTTCATGTTGCAGGTCCCCAAGCTGAAGGCCTCTGACGAGACTTCGGCATTGCTAGAAAGGCTTTTTCCCACACCCAGTGCTAGCGTGAATGGGAAGATGATCGTGGGAATGGAGAGCTTGGAGAAGTCGTTGGATTCCGAGATCCAACAGGAAATTCAGCAAATTTCAATTGCTTTCCAGATGATGCGGATGCGGTCGTCAATGGTTCCACAACAGCAGATCACCAACTTTGCTTACAGCCAGAAGTTTTTTCATCCGATGCTTGGCAATGCGATGCCTGAATTATCTTGATTTTTCCTGCATAAGCTTCAGCCGCTGGGGCTGGTATGCAGCCAAGGAACTCATTCCGCATCCAGCCAAAGCTCTTGACGGCCTGGCATCCTGGGATTTCTACATCACCTGTTCGACATGTGCCCTTGCCGCCTGGCACTCTGCAAACGGTACCTGGGGGACAACTGCCAGGGAAAGCCACACGCGCATACCCCGCTGTTCACCTCGCGATCTTTCACGGAGACTTCCCGAAGCTTCTGCTGGAAGTCCAGGAGGCGTTGGGCGCCTTCGCCTCCTTGTCATCACTGTCTCTCTCGCCCAGCCGAGCAACTCCGAAGCGATACCTGCATGTGGTCATCGCCCAAGTTGCTTTTCACAGCACGGCCTGCACAGCGCATTTCCTGAACGAGAAAGTTGTTGTGCAGACAGGGGCCAAGCTGGAAAAGGTTTTCGCTATGTTTGTCCCCAGCATCCCCAGGTGGTCGCTACGGGGTGCAATCAGCCTGTTGGGGCGCCACTGTTGGCGGCCACCGCACTGCGGCGCTGCGTGGCTGCTGCCTTCCATGACAGTCGGCTTCCCGACCTTGTGGCAGTGCCCCGCCCCAGGAGCTTTCCACGCATGACATGCTTGGCCTCCTGTCTTACGCATACCGAGGCATTGCAGACATTGCCTGCAGAAGTCACAGCTGAGATGCTGCTGACAGCGTGCACCAAAGCTTTGCTGTCCCCCGAGGCAGTTCACATGGCTTCACATAGCCGAATTCTTAACGAAGTTGTGCAGCTCAACCGACTCCTCACTAGTCACTTCTCACCACCTGATCGAAGAAGGAACCAGTTGCTTGCGGGTTCTGCCAGGTCCTTCAGCAAAAGATGTTGACAGTGGTCCAGGAAGATGTAGCACGTTGCCAAGCACAACTGCCAGTCCTGCGAGACATAGGACAGCCGGTGCAGTGACATTTCGTAAATAGCAAGTTTAGATGAAGATCTTTGGACGACCTAAACCACAGCTGTCCCTTAAGCGCCGAAGGGGTATGAAAGGTCATGAAAGGTCACGTTGTAATTACTTACCTTCAGATGTTGCAGTCTTCTGATTTCAGCATGAGCTGATGTCTACCAGTAGTTACAAGGTGAGTCCATGTGCCTTTCCATAAGCTAGTTTCAACTCAGAAGATGAATGCTGCGAAAGGAACGATTGAAGGCACCCTGCTTTCCATCAACGGCCGCATCTTCGGACCTTTGGAGTTGGATGGGGCCAGCTTGAGCGCTGGCATCCTGGCTCATGCAGAAGACTTGGAACTGGACTATGGACCCGTGCAGCTGCAGGAGCCCAAACAGCCGGGGGAGAGAGTTGCAGTTGCCGTCAAGTCTGCAAACTAAATGCCCTCACTCCAAGCGAAGTGATCTGGCTGGCCCTGACAGGCTGGGGAACCGATGTCCGAAGATGCCGTTGTCAAAATGCTCAAGAAAGAAGCAGGCTCTTCAGATGACTACTTGGTGGCGTTTGCGTGCCTCGGCTGAATATGTTTGGAGCCCGGTGGTGCATGCTCCGGACGCCATTATTGCTGGCATGGCATAGCAGTTGCGAGCAGTTCTTTTAGACTTGCTCTTAACAAACTTCCAGGCTAGCTGTGCGAGCTCGTTCCGTTGTGGAGAGCTTCGCGGCGCGAAGCGGTGAGACTGCGGAAGAGTCTGAGGACGGTGAGCAAGTGAAGGACAGGCAACGGTGGGCTGTGAACCCAAGCAAGAGAAGAAGCTGCTGCTCGTTGCATCAGGACTCGCACCATCAAGGCATAGCCGAGGTCATGTATCAACAAGCGCCGCCTAGTTTGAGGTTGCATCTGGCTCCGATGGAGGTGTCTTGGAGCATCTCAGTATCTCGCAGCAAAGCCAGCAGAGACTCATGCTCATCATGCTCCATGTCCTATGGCAGGCCAGCTTTGGCTCACCCATTCGGGTGTATGCCTTGATGAATCCTCTCGGACAGGGAGCACAACGGCTGCCGCCTTTGCTTGCTCTCCTACACCAGGCATCTTCGTCCTACAGTGCGGGTTGGTTGCTTGGCCTTGTGCCTGTGCTCGAGACAGCATAACATGCCGCTGCAGGAGCTGAACGCAGAAGTCTTCTTGACACTGCGCCCGGTGAGACTCGCTGAGTCGCCGCTTACTGGCAGCTTGAATGCAGTAGGCAAAAAGAACTAGGATACGCTACTTGCCATTTTCGCGCCCTGCCCCGCGCATCCGTTGAACTGATGTAGAGGTACCCAAAAGTATGCCTGGCTTCAGGTTACTTCCGCGCTGCAGCTGTGCCCAAGGCCCCGGAAGGTGCGAATTGGGAGCATAGCCTGCACGACGGATTGTAACAGAAAGCTCTGTGCCTGCGAGGTGGCCTTGCAGCCCTGAGTGACTGGGATGGCACCATGCCTGGTGTTCGCATCGAGCTACCGCCTCGTCGCGGCCAGCTTCCGGGATGCACAGTATCTGCATGTATCTGCCAAAGCATGCTTCGAGACAGCTCAAAGAAAGCACAGTAAGTAGCGCTATGTAGCGCTGTTTGCTTTGAATGGCTTGGTCACTAAGCTTTTTCATAGTAAGCAGCTCTGCGTGTGAGCCGCCTGCAGCCAGGAAGAGCACAGGTGTTTCTGCGGTTCGCCAAGGCTGCTGAGCATGCAGCTGCTGGCCCCAGATGCTTGGCTCTGCTCGCCTGTAGACTCGGCTGCGGATTTGGATGGCATACGAGCGGATGCTCCCAGGGGCTCTCCCGGCGCCAAGGCCCGATCTGAAGGGTTCCACTAAGCTGCAAGTCATTCCAGCAGTGTTTGTCGGAAATCAAAACATCCAGATCTCATGCTTCCGTATGAAAGCAAAATTTCCAACACGGCTTGCAGCCTACAGCAAGGCACGTTGCCTGTTAGCACACTTGTGTGCGTTGCAACGTAAAGCCATCGGGCGGCCGCTGTATGCCGCTGTAGCCGTCTGATCGCTCAAAACCGCCTTTGTGTCTCCCCTAGCCATGCCGTCCTCTGGCCCCTCCGCAATAGCAGCTCTCCGCCGCGGACCGTCTGCAGCCTAGCTCTGGCGCAACTTTCCAGAATTTTCTGCGCCTGCGGGGACACGCCGCCTTCTTCGGATAGCGAGGGCGGTGCTCTTGGGGAGTTAGTCGCGAGCAACCGGTTTCTGGGGATGATCGGCTCGAACCTGCGGCCAACATCAACAACATCACAGAGGCTGGCAACACGATGCCAAAGTGGATGTCGTGGGGGGCCACTTTGACAGCCGAGCTTCTTCTTTGGTATGCTCAGGTGGGCGGCCCGACTGCCTCGGAGAACTATCTGCTTGCCAAGCAGCCGCCTGGCAGCATGACCTCCGCACTTATTACAGCCGCTGCAAGTTGCGATTCGGCGCTTGGTGGCGATGGTGCGTCATTACAACCGCCGCTGGTGGCGACCCCGCTGCGTCCTGCCCTCCGCCTGTAGGCAGGAGGGACTTTGACAACGGCGGTGTCTACTACTGTGAACGCGGCCGCTGGTGGGAGGGCATCTTCCTCGAGCCTGAAGCGCGCACCGACCTAAGCCCAGAATTTGAGCCGAAGTGCTGCAACTAATCATGGCAGAACAAATTTCCGCCCTCTTGTCACCTGTCATGGTCACCCCGCGAGGCCAGAGCCAGCCGCCCTTTCAGGATCGGCCACATCTCCAGCACGCACAAGCAATCTGCATGGTGGGTGAGCGCGCCAAGCAGGATTCGAAATGGCCCGACGATGATTGAGACTAAACCCTGCATACCCTGCAAGGGGCGTTCGGCAAGAACTTGGCGCCCTGAAAAGCAGCTCGGAAAGTGCCCTATGCCCTTTGGGCGGCGTGCTGACGACAAAAGGCGGCCGCGGCGATGAGGGCAAAAACATTGTTGGGCGGGCACTGCTCATATATAAGCGCCCGGGCCGCCACGGGGTAGAGGACTGGACTGGTGGAAAGGATGTGTCAGAGATGCGAAGGGGCCGCTTCTAGGCGTTCGTTGGTCCAGCAGCGCGGGATGGGGTCGCGGACATGTAGTCTTGTCCTAAGGGGGGCGGTAGGTTGTACTCACGCGCCCTCATGATTCATGGCTTTTTGGATGCACAGGCGCCTAGTGGCAGGGTTGCGGATGGGCTTGCACCGCCCACTCGGACCTCCTAAACAGTAGTCCACCTTGCCAGGTTGGGCTTGGTGGTCCGGGACTCGGTCCTGGGCAAAGGCGGCCCACCCGCACGCCCGAAGGCGGACCGAAAGATGGTGGTGCCTTATTAGCTTTTCACCGCCTTGAGACACGGAGTCAGGCGACTAGCGCGGGAGACAGTACAGGTCTTCGGCCACGACCTGCTCAAGCTGTACTCCGCACAGGAAGGGGACCCAAGCTTTGGTTTGATTATGCCACTATGCCATGTGCTTGCGCGCAGCGGCCTTTGTCTGGCATTCCAATTATCTTACGCGGTGCCTCCTCTTGATCGTCGGCGGCCGCTACGTCGATGATTTCGACGGTGTCGAGGCCGACCGACTCCGCACTCAAGAGCGGCCTCTTTTACATCATGGGTCTGCGTGCCAAGGAGTCAAATCAAGTTGCAAATGCCACCACTTACGCACAGGATTTTTTCCTAGAGGCCGAACGCTGCCACGAGGCGGGTTTTGTGCCGACTTCCGTCGCGTTTTCCGACAAAACCAACTCGGCCAATGGCTGGGGTGCTTCCATTGACATGCTGGAGGTCCTGGCGCAAATTCTCGCTGTGCTCACCCTGGATCACGTTGGCCAAGCATGTACTGCCGGACGGCTAAGGCGCACTCAACAACTGCTGTGAGCGTGAACGGCTTGCTCGCCGCCTTATGGTTGTTGGCGGCTTGTTGAGGCTGGTGGCCAAGATTTGTTGAATGGCCTCGGAGGCCAACATGTCCGCGTTTCCGTCGGCAGGTTGACGCGATTGTGTGCATTGCAACAGAGCAAAACCACCTTTGTCCCACTTGCTCATTGATCATCACGCGCCTAACAGGCATTGATTTTTTCATGTCGCCCATCTCTGGGTTGGAGGGTGCCAGAGCGCCCCGTCCGGCCCCGGAAGTTCGGGGCGTTTGAGGACCCCCTGCTTTAAAAATGCTGATCATCCACCGAATTGGAAAAGCAAGCCGTGCACTCTTTGCCTGCTGTTCCTGCAAGGCGATATGTTCAAAAAACTTGTGAACATACAGCTAACATGTTGGACGCTTTGAGCACAGAGAGCCTTCTTGTTGGTATTGGAAATGGTTCGAAATGAAGCCAGCAGGCAGGGTTTCCTGCCTCAATTTCTGATTGCAGATGCACGTGTTGATACTGTATGCAGGTGCACGTGCGGTACGAGGTCCAAGCTCTTTTCCTGGAAGGTGTCACAGAGGTGGGGCATGTGCAAATAGTGATGTGCTTCCAATGAGCACATAGAGGGACAATTGCAGGATGCTCGCGGAAGTCCAGCAACTGGCCGCCAGCTCGCATTGGCACCACTTCGTGGCGTGGCCGAGACCGCTGGCAGTGACTCTGTGGACCTTTGGCTCAAAACCAATTAGCCTACTTTTGGGGCTGGTTTGCATGTGTACATGTGCTGCGTTGTGCAGCTATGTGCAGCCTGCATTTCATCGGCGCAGTACGGGCACTCAGGTCGTTAAGAGTGGGTATTTTCAGCTGCGTCAAAAGCCAGGAGTGTATCTTGGCCAGACAGGATGCAGGAAGGGACCGCTCACTTCAGGTTGAGCCATTGCTGCTTTTCTAAGCGTGCAAGGTACCAGCTGTCTCTTCGCTCCAGTGAGGAGAAGTTGCTGCGACCGAAAGGGCTTGTCCAGCTGGCAGAAGCTCAGCGGCAAACAGCCCCATGAACAAAGAGGCAATCAAGACCGGTAGGCCACCCAACGTAGGCCCTAGAAGCTGTGACACGCGGGTTCGGGACGGCACAGAAAAACGCATTCAATGTTCCCTTGTGTGCTACATGGGCAGATGTGAGGACCTAGCTGGCAGAGGATCCATGCTAGAAGCTCGTGTGGGCCTGGGCTCCGGCGAGGCCCGCTACTGCACGAATCCCTCGTTCTCGGATCTTCCTGGTAGGACTATGGGATCGGTTCTGGACTCCAGGTTTGCTTCTAAGATAGTGTTCTGGGTCAATATGTGACTGATGCCTTTTGCGCTTCTTGAGAGTCCAGAAGTTGTGCCACTGATCTCCAGCAGCTGTTTGTTCGTGTTCTCAGGATGCCCGGTCAAGTTTCTTCAAGACCAATGACACCGAGCCCCGGCTGCTTTCACCGGGGATTCTTCTGAAAAGATTTCAGGTGCAGGAGCTTGCTAGCTTATACAGCTTTAGAGCTACCGTCTGGGAATGAATTGTTACGGGTTGGCAGAATTGATGTGCGTGCGTGGCTTCCTTGGCTGCGTATTCAGTTGCATCATGGGAGTGGTAAAGTGTGACTCGAACCTCATTGCTCATGGCCTGTGATGCAGCCCATGTTTGCAGTGACAAGCATGCAAGGCCACTACACAGACATTCGAGGGTAGAGGTGGAGATCCAGCGGAGTGCGCTGAGACAATCCACATCTTTAGCGTGGCTTCAGGCGGGCTTCCTGCAAAGAACGATGTGCAGTTCTTGAAAACAAAGCAGTAAAGGGATCGAACTTTGTCGTGCTACGGCTGGCTTTGCTGGCGGATTTCAATTGCACACTCAGAAATGACTTTCAGGCCTTCGGTATGAGCGTTTACTGCGGGGAGCTTAAAAGCTTGGCAGGCTTGTATTCTGCATTGCTGTCCTGAGCAAGCAGTCGAGCCCTCCTTCACGTTTGACTATTCAGGCGAATTATGATGATGTCAGTCCGCAAACATACGAAGTGCGCCTTAGACAGCAGCAGAGCCATTGTCAGCGGAAGCCGACGTGCTGACTCCCGTCTGCAAAGCTAAACCACTGAGGCAAGCTTCGCTTCTGGCTTGTGGAGAACTTCCTGAGCCCGCGCTTTCGCAGAATTTTGCCCGGTCTGGCAGAACAGGTTGGATTTGCGGTCAGCCGTGTGACTTACAAGTGGCCGACCTGGTTGCGACTCGCTCGCACTTGTTTTCCACAAAATTTCCGCAAAAGATCGCAAAAAGTGTGATGTTAGGTTAGGCAACCAGCATACCACGAGGACACGTTGGTACACCAGTCGCGGCATTTGCACATAAGTATATGCATGTGTGTATTATATATATATATATATATGTATGTACACATATGAACGCAGCGTTAATATGTAACTACATATGTGCTTACAATGACTTAAAAGTATGTATATGTATACACAGTATACATGTGCATCAATATTGCTGCGGCTAAGGCGAGAGCAAACACAAAAGCAGCGAGTGATTTGGGCTTATAAGAGCCCCGGCTTGATACAATTTCACATTCGCACACAGTGGACGGTGTGCCACAGTGATATAATCACATATGACCAACATAGCTCGAAAGTGCGGATGAATTCGTAGCTATGGTTGCTGAAAGCGTTCCTGCCAGACGCATCCGTGCCCTCGTCATAAGGTTGCTGCCTGCACTGCACAGAACACAATTCAGTCCAAAGCAGATCAGTTTCTAGAAGAAGCTTCTGTAGGGCATTGTTGAGCTGAGCATTATCGTTTGCTGCATGGCTTGCAGGATCCTCTTCCTTGACGTGTTCTTCCCAGCAGAAGTGAAGCGCATCCTCTTCATTGATGCCGATCAGATAGTTCGTGCCAATGTAGGTGTCCCAGCGGGCCTCAGCATATCATCGACAGGCTGCTCACATGTATACCCAGAATCTCGTTCCTGCAAATGTCAGGGTGTATTAGATATCTAGCCATCGTTGCAGGGCATGGCCTTGGTTGAGCTTTCAGGCTGACTGTCCAGAATGCTGAAGCAGAACTGCAGTGAGGTCGAAGAGCTATGGAGGATGGATATCAAAGGCACCTCGCTTGAAGTGGCGTTAAGCGAAAATCGGATGGGTTGTGGGCTTTGTCACTGTACAGATGCTCCACCAGTGTTTTCAACAGATGGTTGCAAGGATGGCAGAAAGTAGTCCAACATCAAGAAATGAGATCCGCTTGGCAAGGCCACGTGTATGGCTTCGTGCCATTCTGTGGATCTGGTCCACCGGAAAGCCTCACGAGCCATATCTGGGGCTCCTTGACTGGCAAGGCCCTGTTTGCATCAGAAAATGGGTTCAATCGCAGCTTGATTTGGGTCAGATTTCCAGCCAAGTGAATGTGCTTTTGTTGCTTTCCAATTCTACAGCCATATTCCATAAAAGGGTCGGGCTGGTTTTCCTTGAAGATGTTGCCCTGGCCTGGCTGCCTGTGATGAGAGGCAGCAAAGCAGGAGGACCTCAAGAATCCTGACACTGTCGGTTTCCGGTTCTGGGAGCGGCTCGGTTGTTTACCAATGGAAGTTGCTTGTTCTTTGTGATGTCTGAAGCCAAGGCAAGGCTTCTGGAAGAATCATCTAGCAAGCCGGCACTACTATCACATCTCTGCCCTTTTCGTGGTGGATTTGGAGGCATGGCACTGGTGTTCATTTTCTGAGGGGTTTTCGACACTGGGTGCAGATTGGGGGAGACTTGGTTGTACTTGTAGAATTCTTTTCAAAACATAGAAGAAGAGGACAACAGGATCTTGTGTTGCTCATGACATGAAGGTGTTCCGCCAAACCGGGGCAGGGGACACCCTGCGAGATGTCTACCAGTCTTTGACGGCTGACCCACACAGCCTAGCGAATTTGGACCAGGTCAGGTTCTGTGCCGCATAGACAAGTCTGACTGAGTAGTTACAGCCTTAGCCATGAATCTTGGAATGCAGCAGGACCTGCCGAACTACATACAAAAGAACTTGCCCATCTACAGCTTGCCGCAAGAATGGCTTTGGTGCGAAAGTTGGTGCAGCAAGAGTTCCAAAGTGAACGCAAAAACCATCGACATGTGCTGGGTGCTCAGTGGTAGACGTGTGTAAGAATTGCTTACTCGAGTGTACCGTCAAAAGCCTCAATTTGAAAAGAATCTCATCAGCAAGCTCAGGCCAGCATCCTTCCAAAAAAGCCTCCTGGCCAGAGTTCGGACTTGCTTTTGCGGTCTCCAGTGATGAACCCTTGCAAGCTGCAGAAACGGCTCAGTCAAAGGACACTAAAGCCGCACTTTTGCACTTCAGTCTGTCAGGAAGGCAAGCTGCAGCAAGCGCGACGAATAGCGCCTGAATGGACGCAATACGATGACGAGCTACAAGCCATCCTGGACAAGTTAGACCAATGAGGCCCACATGCTGTAGGCATGTTCAAGCGGACAGCTGCAATCCACCTGGGGCCTGAGGTACAAGATCCAGATCTACTACTACCACTGCGCTCCACAAGTCACAACCCTGCGACAGCAACGACCGACGAACGACGACAAGCACGTGCTGTTTCCACTCAGCGCTCCGCGGGCAATCGGCAGCATGGATCTTTCGCCTGACCACTCCGCTCGAGTCCGGCGACAGAGCAAAACAGAGCCAACACCTTTGCAGTTCACTGCGCGGCCACACCTTTCACAGAAGTCTGCAGTTGCTTCATTTGACAGGTTGCTCACCCTCACAAGCCGGCCGGCGTGCAGGATCGGCATCGAGTCGCGGCATAGCATCACAGAGGCGATAGGGGAAAGTATTGGACGGGTGAATCAGAAAGTCTGATCCAGCACACTTGACCGTGCATAGTCCAATTGTTGCCAGCAAAAGACCCTGATGAAGTGCTCCCTGCAAATCTTGATCCAGGTCCTGCTGTGGGCCTGCGTGGACGCTTCCAACTGACGCAATCTTTTGCGGACGGCAGTCACACTTGAAAATGTGGTTTGCCTGCTTTTCTACTTCTATGCATGTGTACAACTCAGCTGTGAATACTGCATCCCAAGAAGTACACCAGCAGCGTGGCCAACACAGTGGCGAATTCAAGTGAAGTCTGTACAGGGCAGTGAGAGCCGGCCCGCATATACACGGGAAGTAGTAGGTAGACTATAACCTGTAATTTGTTCAGGCACCAACTAAACAGAATGGCAAACCAGGAGGGATCATCGCCGCCATAGTTGTAGCTTGCTTCACCGCAAGAGGTGTCTTGTTGATACCCAGGCCAGACCAACTGGTGAGCATCGAGGACCCGAGGCTAGCAGCTTCGTTTGAGCACTTCTCGCTCCTTTTTGCGAGAACTCCTTTAACATGAGCTGGCAGAGTGCTTCCGCCAAACACCGCGGCTTCAGGCATTCGAAGGAGCAAGAATTGGATGGGCAGCCGGAGGGTCGGCCTTTGCCCCAAGGAAAGCTGTTGCGTCAATCGTTGGCGGAAGAAGAGTCCATGCACGCACCCACAGTAGCAGCGGCTGCATGCCCTCTAATCTGCGGGAAAGATGCCCCAAACGCTTCTTGGGAATTCCGCCTGGATCGGAGGTTGAGAAGGTGAAGTCTCTCCCAGCAAAGATGCGTGACATCCCGTGAAGCCTGCTAGGCAAGCTGGACAAATGCTGTGAGAGACAGTCTGCTTCAGTGCTCTCCAAGAAGCATGTGTGGACCCCACCTCGAGGTGCCGAGGTTGCCATAGGCAGCTGAGCTTGAGGCGAGCACAAGAAGCAAGAAGCCCCGACGAGCCCAGAGGCTGGACCGTCGCTCGCTTAAAAGGACTCAACAAATCGTTCCATACGTGCATGTAAGCGCTTATGGCAGGCTCGCCATGTCGTCTTTTCAATGCTGCTTCAGGCCCTCAAGGCTCCCTTTCAGCATGTTTCAGCTACACATTGCTCCATAGACTGAATGATCTGACTGGTGCCCAGGGGCCGCGGCAGCTGAGTTATGGTTTTCTCTTATGAGTACAGGCGCCACGGCTCAAAGCTATGCTTTTCTTGCTTCTTTGCTGATTGGCAGTGGAATGAACGGCATGTTTGCGAGAACGGGCACATCAAGCCAGTAGCAGTGGCAATCAGTTGCAATCAGTGGCATGAGTGGTTTCAGCTTTTGTTGTCTTCAGTCCTAGCCTGATGGATTGACCTTGCCAGGTCTATACGTGAAAGCACCAAAAGGTGCAAATGCCTCCAACGGTCAGTTGGATAATTTCTGCAGACATCTAGGAGATGTAGGGCGAAGCTGCTACTCGCAGTGTGGAGCAACACTCTGCAGCGAGGTGCTGAACAGGTTGCGTTTTGTGCAGCAGCTTCAGCGCACGGGCCGAAAGTACTCATAAGTACTAGTAGGATCATTTGAACCTAGTGCTTGTCATTTACTGTGACGCGCTTGCTGAACGCAACATCTTTTGTATATGATCGGGCAGGGTGCGTCGCATCATGTCGCAACCCCGCTGGAAGTTCCGCGCCTTTAGACACGCACACAGACCGTCGTGCGCTGCAACGGTCACCTTTGGCTCGTGCCAATTCCAAAAAAAGGCAGTCACGACTTGATGCCTTTCTAGTGGAGCAGAAGCTTGTGATTGTTGACAACAAGCTGCTCATATAACATCTGTCAGCGTTTGGCTTCAGCCCGTCAAGCTGTTGCGCCGTGCTGTGGTCCCAGGATGCCAGTCGGAGTTCTCGCATGCGGCTAAGAGGGCACTGGTGTACCTTTTGGCGCTGGCTCGCATGTCACCCCCCAAGCACGAGCATGACAATTAGGTACGATGGAACAACGAGAAGGGCAATTGCCTAAGCAATGGTGCAACCCGATTGCAGACAGAAATCGCTTTAGTCGAGGTTTCGGCTTCATCCAGCCAGTTCAACCAGCAGCTGACAACGAGGACCTTGCTAAGAAAGTAGAGCTGAAGAGCTTGCAGAAGAAGGTAGAAGAAACTCGCGCCGCCACTATGTTTGGCTGGCATTCTAAAGCTAGCCGCACGTGCTTCTAGGATGTCTTCTGCCACGTGTCCGACCTCCAAGAGGGTGAGGGCAGTGTAGTAGAGGCGATCTGCGGGATGTGCTCCTTCGTAGATCCATGGTGCACTAAGTGGTCCCAGCTTTGGTGCGGGCACAGATCCACAAATGTATCGTTTTCATCAGGGCGACACCGTGCTGTACACTGAAAAATGGGACGACCGCAAGGCCAAAGCGATGCCTGTCGCAGCGTGCTTGCGGTCTGAAACGTAATCCAATCAATGCGGTCTTGAAGGGCAAATACCGTGCCTCTGAAGTGGAGCTCAGTGCCCCGGGCGAACTCTCGGAGATCAGTGCCGCCTCGAAGAGGAGCATCCTGATGGCAGTGCTCTGAGCCCGCATCACGGTTTCATAAGATTACAAGAATGCCAGGAGAAGAGCTGCAGGAGGCGGGCGCGACAGAAGCAGGGAGAGAAGCCGCCGCAGCCTTGAGTAGTTGTTGTGGACTCAACGTGTCGGCTGATGTTCCAGCTGGAAGTTGCTTGCTGCTAGCTGTGAGTGCATTTGCGCGACCGGGTAGCAAGGCAAGGCAGCACTGCCTTCTGCTGTGACCAGACCGAAGTTGCAGAGAGTTGCATGACCCAGGTGATCGTAGCCGTTCCCGAGGCCGAACTGGAGGCGACAGAGGCGGGATTCGGAGCGTGAGCTGCGCAGGGCGCAGGATCCAGATGAGCCACGATAGCGACAGGATGTTCAGAGTGCTTAGAATCTTTGCTATGAAGCTGGGCGCCTGCCACAGCTGCATGTAAAAAAAAACCATGATCGTCGATTCAGATTTTGTCCTATCACTGTTCACACGCAGGGGCTTCAAAGAAGTGATTCGACCGTCCAAAACCGATTTGCATCTTGCCCACATGGGGTTGCCGAGTGATTAGTTTTGGGTAAACATGAAAGGACGGCAACTCACTGCAGAGTGAACAGGCACAAATGTCCAAAGCCGCCGACATGCCCTGTGCCGTTGGTCAATGTCAGTGTGCAAACCCGAAATGGACTAAACTGCAGTTCCTGCCATTTTGTGAACAGGAGGAGAAGAGTTGTGTTGTGGTGCTGACCATTGAAGCAAGGAAGCAATCGCACTTGCAAGCGCATGTACGGTAGTGACAAGAATGCAAGACAGTGGGCATCCCTACGATTTGCTTTCGTGACGCCAGACAGACATTAGAGAACTCTATGCACTGGCAGGGCCAAAGCCAAAGCCGAAGAGCAACGAGCCTGGCAAGGACGGGCGCCGAGTGCCCATGACGTTGACCTTGATCGTTTCCTTTGCTGAAAACTTGTAGCAATGATACCAACGGTATCCGCCACGTGATTCAAGCAGTCGTGGCAAAAACAGGAAGTTGGCACAATGGTCCGCTGGCACAGCGACAAGGCCTGGCCGCTTGAACATTATGCTCAGGTTGGGCAGCAGTAAGAAATAAACAGAGCGTTGACAGCTGTAAGTCACATCAATTCACACTGTTTGACTTCGGAGCCACTGCGCGCTGCAACTGCAATGTGCAGGGGTTCGGCTTCATTAAGCCGGATGACGGCGGAGAGGCTGGAACCGACTTGCTGAGCTATGTTTCTGGAGCGGCTTGCGACGGCAGGACTTGTTTGCCCACGTCTCCGCCTTGGCAGACGGAGACGGAAGCATCCAAGAAGGAGACAAAGTCACGTATGATAAGGACAGACGCGTGCCGCCAATAGCACTTCGTTTGGCAAGCATATGATTGCATTGGAGAGGAATACAACGAAAGGAAAGGAAAAGATCAAGCCACCAACGTGAGGGCCGGCGCAGGCTGCTTTACAAATTGCTCTGCTTTGACGGTCCTGTAGGTCCCACGGCGGGACTGAAGTCCTCCTGGAGCGGGATTTTGGTATCCCAACTGTTGAACTCATTTGGCAGAACTGCAGTAAGTGAAACATGTGGGCGGTGTACTGGTTTTCGGATTTGTTCATGCGCTGGGCCTCGTGCAACAGCATGGAAAAGCGTGCGTGTTATTGTAGCGCCCAGAGGCTCAGAGACAGCCGCTCATGTGCATGTAGTGGTCGGATGCAGAGGCAGTGGGGGTGGTGGTGGTGACCGCGACAAGGATCGCGATCGCGATCGTGCCGCCTGCTTAGTATTGTAGGAGTGTGTGGGGTTTGCAAGCAGCCACGCAATGTAAGAGAGCTTTCAGCAGAAGAGCAAGTCGGAGGATCGACGAGACCGCGATCGTCGGCGCAGAAGTGAAAGCCGCAGCCGTAGAGACCGTTTGCGCCCTGGACAGCTCGAACGTGCAGTCTCCAACGATGATGTGAATACCGACCCGGCCTGCTTGTGATTAAAAGGCTTAATCCGATGTGAGACATCCTATGTGTAGGCTGCGTCAATTCTTCTGTGTGCGCTGCCTAGGCAAAGAAAAGGACCGCAGCCGAAGCCGCGATCGAAGCGGAAGCAGGCGGAGGAAGAGAAGCAGAAGCTCCTCAGGAAGCCATTAGTCAGGCCTGGATTCTACAACCTGTCACCGCGCAAACTACGCTATGAGAAATGATGACTCCAGGTGTGGCCAAAAAAGCCGGCATGTCGAGATACAGCACAGACTTCTGTAGAAGTCTGATCTGTGGATCCGTGATCAGAGACCCAAACCTTTCTGCCGATACTGAACACGACGTTTGCAAGTTGCGGCAGGCAGTTTCAATGCAATAGCATTCATCAACAATTTGATACCTAGTTGGGCAGAATGGCATATGTGAGTCGCCCGGGCCTGTTCCAAACTTGATGCAAAGCTTCAAGGCTTGCGGTAAGCGCCAAAAGGATGTGATGGCGCACTATGGCATGCTCGTCATGCGAGCTTAGCAAGGCAAGAAAAGGTTCGCGATATCGGGCCTGCTAGTGTTTGACTTTTTGGGGTGATGGGCTAAGCCAGGTTTGCACAAGAGTGCCAATACTTCAGCGAGCGCTCCAAAGGAACCTTGAATTTTAGCAACCATTGAGAGTTCATGTGTTTTTGCAGTAAGTAGCAAGGCAAATTTGCCTTTCCGCCAGCACGATGGCCAGTTAGACCATGCACATGGATATGCTACTGGAGCTTAGCCGTTGCTAATTGGGGCCAGCAGGAGATAAGAAGATGAGTGGGGATGAAAAGCTAGGTGAAGCAACTTGGGGAGCAACAGGTCATGTCCTGGCTGGCTCGGAAAATACCTTCAGGGATGATCATCTACTCGTACTTGAAATCTATAATGCAAAAATAGTTGGCAGATACCTTTGTTGCAGATTGGCCCGACAGGCAGGCTTGTGGCTTCCTCCACCTGTGCTAGGCAGATCAGTCCGCTTGTAGCGACTGACCTTATAGGTCTTCGAACCTGCTTCAACTGCTAGGCTGTATGTACTTGAAAAACACTCTCACCGACGTTGCTGAAGATTGCGTTTACTTTCTGAATGTCCGCAAGAAAGAGCTTCGTTAAGTCCCTGGTACAAGCTTTTAGCAAAACAGATCCTCAACAGCTACCCTTATCATGCCTCAGGATGACGGTTACAAATTACAAAGGTGTGACCAAGGCCCTCCTGGAGCCTGTCAATTCCGAATCACAAGGAATTTGCTTAAATTGAGCTCCTTTACTTTCGGTTGGCCTTGCCAGCCCAAAGCAGCCTTGAGCCCCGAAGATTTCTAAGCCGTAGTCACATGGCCCTACAGAGCACATCAGGGCACTAAAGTGAAAACCACATACTGCTGTTTCTATTGGAAGCCAGTAGTCAACTGATGGGTCTGCAAGTCTATTCGCAAGCCTTGAAAAATATCCAGTTCTTTAGTTTTTGCAGGCGCGTCCTCGGATTTTTGCAGCTGCAGGATGAGCCGAAAATTCCCACAACCTGAGGAAATCTTAGAAAAGCCAAAGCAAACGATGACTGGGAGGCCTTTGCATTGAGGATTTCAGGAATGGTATTCAATGAAACCATTGCAAAAACCTGACGAGAAGATAAAAACCTTGCTTAAAGTTGACAAAGTCCCTAAAAACAATAAATGCGAGAAACTTGCCAAGATATGCGCGGATTTTAGTAGAGCGAAAGAGCTAAAATCTGAGAGGTCTTTGGAGCCAGGGCCTGAAAATTTTTAGTCTTGTGAAAATATTTTAGGTTTTGATTATGAGCTGAATAAATAGCGCAAACACTTGCGGTTATTTCGCTCACGCGGGGCGTAAACATACCTAGACTTTCCGGTTCTATTCAAAGGCTTCTTGCAAGTTGGCTACGGATTCTCAAATTCTCGCACTTTTGAATGATTTCTCGGAAAAAAAATTAGAGGAAAGGATCTCTCGGAAAAGATAGAAATTAAAAAAATGAAATCGAGGTCTCTCCGATTTGTGTTATACGAGAATTTCTCTTCATTTCTCCGCTCTAATTATCGGCCGATAGGATAATCGGAATTTCATAGGACGTGGGTTGAATTTATGATTTGAATTTATAATATCGAATCTATCATTCTTTCAATTGGATTTCTTCTCGAAAAATTTATTTATTAGTTTAATATTTCTTTGATATTTTGAATTTCATATATTGATTTCATTTTCTTTATTTTGGCAGATAGAAATATTAAATTCCCTGAAATACTTCTAATTATATGGATATTTTATATAAGATATTCGCGTTACTGACGGCTATTTCGATAGTGCGCGGCTTAGAGTTTCTGAATCGTTTGCAAAATATATCTTGTAAGCTGCCCAGGACTTTAAAATCTCGAAGATTTTAGGATTTTTCTAGAAATGCTGGAAATTCTAAGAGCTTCGAGATTGGCGCGGGGAGCACGATTTAAAATCTCGGATTGATTATCTGCAATCTTTGACTACCGGAGTGATCTTCCGTATGATTCATTTCTTTTTGGTTGTATACGCTGTTGGTCGCGGAATATATAAAGGATGGAGAATCTAAATCTTTTAGAATTTATAGAATGGTCGCCTCCGCCCGCGGGTTTTTATGCCCTTTTCCGATCTGGCGCACAATAACGGTAGATAATTCGAGATTTTGGCCCGCATGATCAAAAATTTCTCGAGATTTCGAATTAGTTCTTTCTATTTGAGTATCTGCGCATCTGCTCGGCGGAACATGAAGATCCGAGATAGAGAGCTAAAATCTTTCAGAATCTATAGATTAGTCGTTTTCTTGAAATCTTCAACTTAAGTCTCAAATCTTTAAATTTCTCAAAAAAGTCAAAAGATGCGGCAACTATATCAACGGCAGCTTCAAGATTTCGACGAGCTTGATGTCGTAGAAAACACCGTACCGTTATTTGCCCAACTTGCAGCAACAAGCCCTCTGGCGCATGCTTGCCAAGAGATACCCAGATATATTATAGGATGCGAGGGAGAACCCGGCTTGGGTCAGCGGAGTTTGTAAAAATCATTGGGATTAGTGACGACCTGAAATCTCCTGGGCAAATTCTTTTAGATTTGCGAGATCCTGACGAGCTTCAGAAGAAAGATCAGCGATAAAAACCCCCGCGACTAGAAAGAATATCCCCTCTTATATTAGATTCTTGAAAAATGATTTGATGATATTCTCCTGCAAGATAAATAGTATATACGATACTTCATGAAATATCAAAGGAACGGAGCTTCCAAGTCTGTCAAAGCAGAGAAGCAGAGCCACGTCACGATTCGGATTTCGAATTAAAATTAGAAATTCAAATATCCGTAGAGAATTATATATCTCTATGCGTAGAACGGAAAATAGAAATAGACCGCATCAGATTGCCTAGGAAAAAATCGTCAGACTCTAAGACGTCTTTCCAAATCCTTGGGCTCCAATCTATAAATCCGCCCCTCCAGGAATGCCTCGAGATTGGCACCTGCTTCTTAGAGGAATAATTTGATAGATATAGCAATATCCCCAAATACGCAATTCCCTCAATTGCTGCTAGCCTGCTAGCCCTCAATTTCGCAATAGCAATGCATATTCAAGATGCGGGATGTCAAGTTGCGAGGAAGTAGGATTCGGAATTCTACTCATTGCTTTCTTTCATATCAGATAACTTGCCGTTACGCCTCACTCGAACGATGATGCTCCGCTGCTGTAAGCAGCGGGTCCACTCTAGTTTATTGAAAATTTATGATTCTTGTAAATGAGGGCATCAGGATTTTATCTATTTATTTTTTTAAAGTTTACGATTTTTTTAGAAAGATTATTAGCTCTGGAAATTTAACTAAATTCTGAATTTCTTATATCTGGAAATTTGAAGAATCTAATGATATCTGAATAGAATATATATAATCCAAAAAAAGAAATATTAAACGATAATTTTCATATGAATATTAGATTAAAAAACCGAAGATTTTTGATATCTATTTATTTCTTCGTCATAAGATTATACATCTGTTGATGAATTGATATGATAATTGATTAATTAAGATATCGATTTAAGAATTTCTTTGAATATAAAATTTCATTCTATCTATCTAATACTATTTGATATTGAATTACTTAATTATGAATCGATTCTCGAAATTTATTTATTTATTTTATCTGAAAAGGAAAAATCTAATTATCTGCAAATTTTCGATCAAATAATCTAATGAAAAGAAAATTGATAGATTCTATCCGTATATCGGATTCTAGATATATCGATTTCATGAATTCTCATATATATTATTCATTGATTAGATCGTATATCATTTCATCGATTTGATAATTTATCGTTATTGAAACTATCTATTCATAAAGAAATTTCTGAAATTTCCTAAAAATATTGATCATAGAAAATGAAATATTCATTAAAATTTCTAATAATCTTAGGAGATTCTATATTAAGTAATTCCTAAAATCTCATAATTATAGATATAATGAATTTTTTATTCTTTAGATATTTAATTTCGTATTATATAATAAGAATTTAGGAAATCTAGAGCATCTAGATATCTTAAGATAAATAAATATATGATATTATTTGATCAAATAAGAAATCATTTGAATAGAATAAGCTAGATATATATCGATAAATATAGATAAAGATTCAAAAAGAAAGAAAAAGAAAATAGATAAGATAAAATGATAAAAATATATATAATGAATAGAGAGAAAAAGCATAGATAGAGATGATTCGGAACGCTAAAGCACGTCAGATCAAAGATTTCTATAGAAGTCTGGGGATTTCATGAAACCCGTTCATGTCTCGACCTCCCCGCCCTCCTGCGGAATCTGCTGATTGCCGGTTTAGCGTTCCGGGGATAAAAAACGTCTGATATATCGGATATTCAATTAGATATCTCCAGATCTTTCTAAAAAGAGAAAATTAGCGCTTCTATAATACGTCAATGATAATTTGATTTTCCGTACGGAGAAGGATTCACGTATTAGATATTCAAGAGATAAGTGCAAGACGAATCCCAAGCTCATATTGTAGGTATCGATTTTGAAAATCATCCAGGCGCCGGCGTTCAGCTAAAAAAAGATATAGATAGCTCAAATTATATATTATTTTTGAAATAATGAGGACTCCGTAGATTTGAAATTTCCGAGAAGAGATAATGAATGATATATCTAATCTTTTATAATTGGAGGAAATCAGATTTTGTCATCCCAATTCGCCTATCATGCCCAGGCAAATCTTCGTAATTGATAATGGAATCAAGATATTCGATATTTCTTCTGGATTTGATACGATCTCCTGATGAAATGAGAATAGACGATTGATATTGAGTCTGAAATAATTGAAATATCTCCCAATGAAGCTCCATCTCGTATAATCGGAGAGCTTCAACAATTCTATTAAGAAATTCTTGAAAATGCCTATCGGAAGAAATAAAAACTGATAAGATATTATCAGCATAAATGATATCCGTCAGATCTCCAATACGATATCTAATCAGAGAAAATATATCTAAATTCGAAATAGCATCATCTATCAAGATAATCATAATGATGATGAATATGAAAAAAAAATTATGTGCGCCCCTGAGAGATATCTGATCTCTGAATTTTTTATTGGCGGACGTGACCCCTTGACCTTCAAGATAGAAATCTCGATATAGCATCATATTATATATCATCTATCAGCAGGGATCGAGAATATCGAAATGATGAAGGATATCAAATGAATATTCTATATCTATATTATCGAAGATCTTCTTCCAATCAAATGAAAATAGACGAATATGATCGAATATATATATATATCAGCTCAATCTTCCGAAATATAATAGATAATATATCTTCGACGTAATGATTCTTTCGAAAAGCAAATCGAGATTGCTATATCTGATTTCAATCCTGGCATCCAAGAAATCTTATTTCAAAAATGAATCGAAAAATATCTATTATAATGATTCATAAATAGATTGATCGATGATTATTGAGATCAATTCTTGATCAGTATCGCGAGGGAAATAATTGACCGCTCGAGAGGAATTTCTTTAATTTATCAAGAATAATTGCAGAATTATAGCACTCAGCCATTGCAAAGACGAATCCGAATCTATAGATAAAGATTGGAAAATCTCCATTGGAATATCTCTATTTTTTGATCTTTGCCGGAAGATATCTTGATAATGATCTTCCGAAATTCCGTCATATCGAAATTATATATTTGCACGAGAAGCGGAGGTCCCCAAATAAATTCTGATGCCTTGAATCAGTATTATCGGATATATTTTCTATTATATTACTTCTAGATAGTCTGCTAATATTTCCGCTCATATCTCAGATGAGACGAAATCGTCGTTTGCATTTCGGAATCTGCCTTATTTAGCTCCCCGCCCACGACGGAATTTCTTAATAGATCTCCAATTCCCAGAAATAGCCAAAGCTTCAAATTATTTAAATCGATCATGATTGATTGATTTTTTGAATTCTGCTCGTAGAAATTTCTCAATATTCTATTGATCATATATTCGGGCCGTCTGTAGCTGATAGAATAATTCTAATATTCTGATCTGAAGCTGATCTATAATCTCTTTGCCATAGATCTATTGAATGAGATATATTTTTTAGATTGACGATTCTATTATTGAATACGCCTTCTTCCAAAAATCGTTCGATCTGATATATTTATATCTAGATAGATGAAAAATAATATTGATAGATAATTTCCTACGAATTGATAGGATAAGCAAATTTGATCAATCCCTTTCTTGAGATTTCTGTTCATTGGGTGCCAGAGATATCAAATCTATTTATAATAAGATAATGATTGAGAAATGATTTGACGTCAGCGTTGCTAGACGATCAATAAAGATATATTTAATATGACGAAGGGATTCATAGAGTCAGGATAATATCAAATGAAGAAAAAGATCCTATAATTCTAGCGTAAGCGGCGGGACTCCGATTTCATAGCAGATTTTTTATTTATCAATAAAGACGTTATAAAAATTGATTGCAATAGCGAATCTATATGCGATATAGAATTCCAAAAAAAAATATTTCGATATTTCTATTTGATATTATATCTCAATATCGAAAGATAGAGGATCAACGATCCCTCAATATCGAAAGAGAGAGGATCAACGATCCCTCAATATCGAAATAGAGAAGATCAACGATGATATCTTCGTCCGGACGATGGTGTTCTCCGCGAGCATTGAAGGCGCTTGAAAAAAATCTGAATAATTAAAGAATATATTTGCCATGATCTTCTCAAATTAATCGTAAATATTCTATTTCGTTCATTATGATCTGAGATTGGAAGGATTAAGATCTGGGATAATAATGATGATGCTATCATAATATTTGATCTTCAAATTCATAATTCTTTCATTTATCTGGCAGCATCTTCGAATGAGATCTCTCAAGCGCGGATAGACGACGAAATCTATTTCATGATTCCTCGAAATGTCTTGAGCTCCCCCTGAAAAGATGAAATCATAGTCATTGGAAAAATAAATATCGGATCTATATTTTCTCGTTTCATATAGAGATATGAATTAGACGATCTCTATTTCTTTGAGCAGGGATAAATAAAGCTTCAATATTCTACGATATCATATTGAATTGAAGGATGCGGTCCTGGGAATATCTCTCTAATCCAAATCATAATTATCTATAAGGATTTCGAGATCTTTATCCTTGCCTTTCTGAGAGGCGCAAATTTTCATTTGTTCAAGGCGCATCTCAGCTCTGTTTGCGACGACGACGAATTCTATAGAATCCTGAAGATCTTCCTATATCTAATATTCTCCATCTCATCCCATGAATCTTAGAACGAAATTCTATATATATACGTTGATAATTTCTCTCCCAGCTCTTATGAGGATATTAGAATGAATATCGTATTTGATATATGACGAATTGAAATTCTATGAGATGAATATTTTCTTCATAACGTAGAGAATATCTTCGATAATATGAAGATCAAATGGCAAATCGTCCTTTATCAAGAATTGAGATGATATTATTCGCCCGGATTTGATCACGAATAATTATTTTCGCATATTTTTGATATTCTGGATAATTTTTTCTGATGAGATTCATTTTGATGTTTCATGAAGTTCCAATTAGATTCCGATCCTTTCTTATACGTATCGGACGGAACTGGATTGGAAATTCCAATGGCGCGGCAAGATTTGTCCAGCCAAGATTTCATATGGTCCAAAGAGGGATATATAGATATCATATTTATCATCAGCGTGAGAGATCTGAGATTATTTATTTCTGGGAGATATATTCCCTATCTAATTTATTATATTTTCCTAAATTCTTGGCCCAATTTTTCTAGATATGAAATTATTTTCTAAATCTGATATTCAATCTCGTTGATTCATAAATCTATTTTCTCAGAATCAATTCTGATAGATTCTTTGAAAGCATCGAGATAAAATCTGATTTATTGGAGGAATTGATTCAAGAAATCAAATTTCTTATCTAATGGTTCTTCGATTGAGCGTGAATCCCTGGCTTATTTTAAAGATCTCTAAATCGTCATCTGATATTTCTTTTATCATATAGAGGGGCGAGGGATTTGATCCGAATCTTAATTCAAAAATAATAGATCTAATTAAATAGATAGATTAATATTGAATAAAATATCTAAATATATAAATAGCTGGAATTGAGCCGTTGCCTGATATCGGAAAATATTTATTTGAGAAAATCTCTAATAGAAAAATCGATGATCAAATAAATTCGTATATAAGCCCGACGAATTATCAAGATTTTAAGATCGCATATGATATAAAGATTCTGAAAGATTTCAGATCTCCGCAGAGGCGTTCACGTTCCACCGCGCCGTCGTGTAGACAGCCAAAGAGACAGAAAATAGCTCGAAATCTTGGAAGATTTTTGGTCATACGATTCTTTGATCGTGGACCCCGCATCCAATCCGATCTTTCCGTCTCATTTATCTCTTTTGGACTATGTGCGCGACGGCTCGGAAGAATATATAAATCTCTATAAATATATACGTCTATCCTATACATCATCCTATGAATCATAAAAGAATTTGACTCTCCATCCCGAATCTACGCATTCCTCCGAATAATCGCGTCGTCGTCCAAAGAGAAATAAATCATATGGAATATATAATATCGTATAAATATCTCGACGAATAATCAATATATCAGACCGCAAATGATCAAAAATAATTAGTCTAATAGATTCTGATTGATTTTGGATCTCGATCCAGGATCTATATCGAACCGCCGCGCAAATAGGCGAAGAGAGAGAAATTGATCGAAATCTCGGGAGATTTCGGATCGTATAATTTTCCGTATCTAGCCCGCTCTTTCCGTCTCATTTATCTTTCTTAGATTATCTGCGCGACGATAGGGAGGATCGCATATATCCCTATAGATAGATACGATCAATCTGCATATTCTCTCTGATTCGTGTCGAGTAGCCGCGCGGCCAGCCAGAGAGAGCTAATCCCTTAGAATCATTCCAAAGGCAAGGATCGCGCGACCAAAAATCTCCGCCATTTTTAGTCGCGCCGCCCATATCAATTCAAAAAATTCAGAGTCTCTAGCTTTTCCGAAGATCTTTAAAATCTCCGAAATTTTAGAACGTCTATGAAATCCATAAGAAATATTTTAAAAATGAATCGGAAAATCTAAAATGCGTACGAGCGAAATATCTCCTAGCAATCGCATTGAAATATTGAGATATTTTCTTTCAATATATCATGATTCTAAATAAAGAAATTGATGAAAGATAAATGAAAAATATATAAATATAGAAAGAAAGCGAGAATTTATGAATAATATCAAATAAAATAAAACAGAGAATTATAAGAAAAATTCGTATAAATAAAAAAAATCAAAAAATAAACGAATGATAAATAAGAGACGAATAATAATAGAAAATGAAAAATTATATAATCAAATCTAAATATATTAGATTTAGAATAATCAATAAATAAAAAAGAAAAATAATCAATAATATTTTATCAATATCTTATAAATTTTCAAAATAGTATTATCGTGAAAAAAATCCAAATAAAATTGAAATATATATTCAAATTAAATATATTTATCTCAATATCTAAATTTTGAAATCATATTCATCAAATCTAAATTTTCTTTCCCTATATGAAGAAAGAATAAGAAATATATAAATAGAAAGAATCTAGATAAAGAAATAAATCAAAAATGATCGAATCAGAATAGATAAATAAGAATCGATATATATATATATGATAATAATCGCGAATCGAAAAATATCTGTAAAAATCGAGAAAAATAAATCATCATTCAAGTGCTACCACCAA
>CAJNIZ010039324.1:37465-65242 GCA_905231905.1 Symbiodinium pilosum | reverse complement strand
ATCACAAGCTTCACCCCCCACCCCCAACCCCCTACCCCCTACCCCCCCAGCCCCCCCTCCCCTCCCAAAAAAAAGAAAACACACAAAACAGTAGACCGATTTCACAATGTTAGGGAAATATATCATCCCGACAACCCATATAAATGTAATCCCTATAAACTCAAGGATCCCGCGAACATGAAGTCTAGGTAGGCGCAGTGCGAAGCATGAACTTTGCTTACAATAACAAAAGGGCTTAGCGTTTAGGACTTGGGCTATCACGTACATCTCAAAGCGCTCACCCCATTCATTCATTCCCTGCTAAGACCTCTAACCCTAGTTACCCAACCCCAGCCTGAAAACCTAAATTTTGCGAAGTCCTGAGCTCTGAAGAGCAATTTCACGAATTTGTCCATTCTCCATTCCGTTCGGCAAGGTCCCAAGTATCCCAACGTAGGAGCTATTCTACTACCCAGAGGCTTCAAGGCTCAGTATAGGTGCTTTCTTTGAGACTTTCGAGACCTAGGGCCGTTCCTGACGCACTAACAAAGCTGCGATGCGCTGCCTTAACCCTACGTGGCACTTAGGACCCTTACTGAAAGTTACCCGTTAGGTACCTATAATGGGAGTATAAGGGATCTAAGGTCCAAGCTAAGTCCCAAGGAGAACCTAAACCTTCAATCCTATCCCCTAAGCCTGAGACTAATCCCTAAACGCTACGCAAGAATGACCTAATGTAGACCCCTGATTCATTAACCCCTCCGTTTTAAAGACCTTAATATTCGGATCCCTATTATAAACCTTAAGGGGAGGAGGTTTATTCGAGAGGGGTCTGGGTTATACCATAATATACCATAAAATACTATAATATTCCATAATATACCATATTAGGGGTCTACATTAGATCATGGGCTCCGTTGCCTCGAGCCACCAGTACTGGAGGGCCTCTATGGCCCTGGCCGACAAAGGCAACTTATCTTAGGGTTGAGGGTTTGGGGGTTTGGGGATTAGGGCTTAGGGACTTGGGTTTAGGGATAAGGTTTTGGGCTTATCGAAGGTTTAGGCTTTAGGGCTTAGAGTTGAGGGTTTAGGGTTTTGGGTTGAGGGTTTGGAAGGTTTAGTGTTGAGGATTGGGTGTTTATGCTTTAGGGTTTATCGCCGAAGCTTTGACCTAGACTCGGAAGTTCCGGAGGACGAAAAACAAAAGTAGGGATTAGTCCTTCCCCTAAGGCTCCATGTAGGTACTATTTATAGGGTTTAAGGCCCAATGTAGGTACTATTTATAAGGTTAGAGCCCTAGGGTTCTTGATGGGCTTGCAGGAAATCGTGTGCTGGGTTTGGGATCATGAGGGCAACTGGGGTTCTACTGTGGCTTCTAGGGCTTACAAGAATACTTAACATAGCTTTCATGAACGGGGGGCCCAATACAGACCCCCCAATATCTGTAACCGTTATTGCGAAGAAGTCCCTAGTTTTGGAAAGCCTGACATGGGCCTGCCTGATCGCTTTGAGCAGGTTTAGGTTGCTGGGGCTACCCTAAATTCCTAGCCCTGGCTTGCTCGGCCCTTCTCTACATTCTCCAGGCTCAGATCAGGTTTGCATGCTTGCAGCTTGGGTCTTGAGGCCTCTGCCCCTACTTCAGGTGTTGGGCTCTGTGAGAAATACCTACATGATTCAATTCAATATGTGCAAATAGCTTTGAGGCAGCACCAAGCCAGGCAAGATTGTTGTTCGGATGGCAAGGCTGATCCTAATCTTGGTCGCGCCCTGCTCGCTTGCCAAACCCACACACGTCCATCTCTGAAGCTTGGGTGGTCCACATATGAGCCAAAGTCTAAACTCCTGGTATCCCCCTTAATAATCCTCATAACCTCCCCTATATAATCCCCTATATAACCCCCCTTTACGCAGTTTAGACTGTAGCTCATATGTATACACTGAAAGATACCGCATGTCTCGACCTTCTTCTTTAAATGAGAATTAGAGAGCCCTCGCCATCCGTGCATGCCCATAGAAAGAATCACCACGTGCCTGTCACTGCCCTGCTTTGGATAAATCAAGAGTGACCTAAATCTAGACCAACCATCTTCCACCCAAAACCTTGAACGGTGAACTCGAAACCCCCAAACCGTCAACCCTTCCCCAGACCCATGATTAGTAACCCCCCCGCCGTTAATAGGGATTATCATTGGGATCCTACTATTTTAGGCCCTGAAAAAGAGGCTTATTAATCTACACCCCAAAACCCCAAACCCGAATTGGTAGTTTCCATTTTCCATTCCATTATCCCCTATATAATCCCTAAAGAACCCCTATAGAATCCCTATATAATCCCTATGTATCCCCCTAACACAGAAACCCTAAACCCTAAGCCCTAAACCCTAAACCCTGACACCCTAAACCCCTAAGCCCTAAACCCTAAACCCTCAACCCTCAATTCTTGCCCCAGCCCAGGGGCCCATACCTCGGCTGCGGCAACCGGCGCGGGGGACCTCCGAGAAGCTTCAGCCTCTCAAGAAAGCCCTAACCCTAAGGCTCCATGTAGGTACTATTTATAGGGTTTAAGGCCCAGTGTAGGTACTATTTATAGGGTTAGAGCCCTAGGGTAAGGGTCCAAGTACCGAATAATTAGAGTTTAGGGGTTTAGGGTTTGGGGTTTGGGTTTAGGGTTTAGGATGAAGTACTTTGGTATTGGGTAATAGTAATTATAGTGCAGGTTTTGGGTAAGCGAATGATTATTCGGTACTTGGACCCTTAAGAAATTCTAAGGTTGCTGGTTGTTCGTAGGGTAGAGGGTTTAGGGTTCAGGTTTCAAGCTCTTATGTTTTCTAAGTAAACCACAGCCCTAAGGCGTCAACCCTTACAGCAGCTTCCGCCCAACGAACCCGCAAGTTGCCAGATAGTAAAGTGGTTTGCCATCACCATGGCATTTAGCACCCCTACTTAAAGTTACCTTTTATGTACTTGTATTAGGATTATATGGCAACCCCCAAAAAATCAAGGTCTAAGCTCCTAGCTCAAATGCCAAGGGGTGGTCAAAATTACCATGTATGGTAAGGAAATCCTAGGGAGGGGGTTTAGGAGTCAGAGTTCAGGACTCCGATAATGAAGATCAAATGGACAAGAAGATTTGAGTGCATTGGGACGTTATAGGAAGAATTGCCGAAGTTACGGTTCCGGGTACCGCAATTAAACCTCCAAACGATATTGGTATCCCTAAATCCTAAACCCTCCACACATCTTCACACTACACTCCCTAAGAGCAGCCCGAATAAGGGAATATATTGTATAGGGGTCACATTCCGCTATCCCCTACTGACAACCCATATTTCGTAGTTAGAGATTGTACTCTATATGGTCCAAGGGCTCTTAATCTGGTTCAAGGCTTATAACCCTAGAGCTCTAACCCTATAAATAGTACCTACACTGGGCCTTAAACCCTATAAATAGTACCTACATGGAGCCTTAGGGTAAGGCATAGACCTTGAAGGATATTGGGCTTTCCGGGTTCCTTGTGCCAGCCGGCACGATGTGGCCCTACCAAGCTGGGAGCTGACAATCACTGGGCTGCTGCTAAAGTATCTTAAATTAAGTCCCTTAACCCTAAGCCCTATGTATCCCTATATACCCCTATATAATGACCCCCTATATGCCCTTATGATAGTAGCTTCAGCTAAGTTCCTTAACAGCAACCCAGATTAGTCCTTCGAGGTGTGTCAGCAATGTACCAGCTCCGGAGAATTCTGTGAGGGAACAACACCGACAGGCTTGAGCCACATGGGCGAGGTTTAGGGTCTTAGGTTTTAGGGTTTGAGGGTTAAGGGTTTAGGATTTTAGGGTTTGAGGGTTAAGCGTTTAGGGCTGAGGGTTGAAGGTTTTGGGGGTTTAGGGTTTTAAGGGTTCAGGGTTTGGGTCTTTGGGTTTAGGGCATTTAGCAAATTAGGCTTTAGCTCATCCTATATCGTAGTAGAGTTCAGCCCCCCACAAGCCATCTGAAAACCAGAGCCTTAAACCCTGAGCCCTTAATTATCCTTCATTCCTGACCCCACCCATTAACAGTCGATAGCAGGGGTCATATTACGGGATCTACAATATTGTAACCCTAAACCCTAAACCCTATCCAACTGTTGATGGTTGGGGTCAACACCAACCTTACCTCAATATTCTGAGCCCTCAACCCTAAACCCTACAGCCGTTGTTCTGGGCCGCTGACGTCTTCTCCGCGCCGCGCCGTGCCGCGTCTCGCAGGGCTTTCCTTCACGAAAGCAAGTTCGGACTTAAACCCTAAACCCCAAACCCTGAACCCTATAGTGATACATAGACTTTAGGGATATTACACCAATAGTCAAGACTCACTTGAAAAAGAAGATGGGCAAGTCAAGTGCAACTGGCTACATATAGTGGGGGAACTGAATACGTTCTTTGGTAGGTGAAGCCAGTACGAGTAGTCCTTCTTAACGCTAACTATACCATACCCAAAGAGGAGTGCACAATCTTACTCCTTAGTGGAATTTTAGTATCCGCATTAAAAAGACGACGCAGGTGTGTGCGTGGGGAGCTCTCCACAGAAGGTCCTAGGTTGCTCGTAACGACTGCATACTTGGAGAGTCAAGGGGACCTAGCAAGTAGGTTAATAACCCCTATAACCCATATAGTAAACCAAGTCATGCCCATCATTAACTACTTACCCAATCCCCCTGACCCTAAACCCTAAATCATATAGTAGTTTCCATTTTCTTTTTCCATTATTTCTAAGCCCCCCTGATCCGCCAATGTCAAGCAGGGCTGCCCAGAGCTCCCATGGGATGACGTGGTTAAAGGGTAGGGATTAGGTTTAGGGTATAGGGATTTGGATTTAGGTAGGGATCTCATATAGGTCACTTGGAGTCACTCCCAATCAGGCAACATCGTAGCGTCCATTTTGCGGCGGTATATTGAGATTCTAAGGTATCCAAGGATTTTGTGGACCATGCGAGGATGCTTCCAGGTATCTGTCTACAGCGCGAAAACACCACCAGCGTCCTTAATGGAATTGAAGAGTGGCTATGGCTACAACATGAGCATGACGGAGGGTTCGAAATGATAGGTGGGGTATACGGATGCTTCGGCGTTGTACAAGACGTGAGGTGTAGCCTAAACTCCTAGTATCCCCCATAATACCCCCTATACTAGTCCCTATATAATTCCCTTGAAGGAGTTTAGACTATAGGAGGAACAAGTTTGGTGGTTTCCAAAAATTGGGGGGGAACCCCAATGTGGATCCAAAAAATACGATGATCCTTAGTATGTTGGGAAACCTTAATCCCCATAGACCAATCTATAAACCAGTTTCCACTGGCATTTTCCATTGTCTCCTCCTTTCGATTCTCCATGATTGCGGGGATGATATGGCAATCCATATCTCCAGAACATTCCGGATCCTAAGCCCTAAACCCTAAACTTCTTTTTGCAGGGCTGCACCACGTGGAACCGTAGCATCATGTCAGATCAAGAAGACATGATGCATGGGAGCTTCCGTTCTAAGGGACCCCTAATATTCGGAAAGCCGTACGAAGTGTTGATACAAAGAGTCCTGAATGACCTTAGTGTACCATAACATCACAGTTTCCTAGCTATGACCACGACATTTTGGGCCATGCAGAACGTTCAAAGCCAACCGTATGCGCAACGTTCTGAGTCTGAGGTACAGGGGATCTCTAAAGGATTCTAATGCAATCCCCTCCAAAGGTACCCTTCCAAGGGCTTAAGGAGCAAAAGACCGTATAGGCCCTCAGTATAATAAAATTCTAAATCTGGAGTGTTCCTATCGTAACCCCTGGCAAAACAAGGGTTGGCCTCAGGACTCCAGCTTGATATCGGGATTGCAAAAGGATTGCCGGATCCCTTGCAAGATTCCTTTGGTCGTGTTCTGCAAACTACCCCTCTAAGGACCGCCCACAAACACGGACCCCAGTTAGCGACACCTTTCGGTGAGGCTGGGCTGGAGCTTTACGGCACGAGTGCTCATCTGAAATAAGAGTATATTCCTTATATAAAATACTATACCCCAAAAGGAGGATATAATCTTACTCTATATTGGGTACCATAGTATCCCCAGATGAAATACTACTCACATGAGGGGTCTCAGCTTCTTGCAACCCCATCACGACACGCATTCCTTGCACATTGTTGCCCTTGTCTGATGGGCAGGTAGCCCAAAAAAGCCCTATCAGCTGCCGTAAGACTAAGCCTGAAGCCTTGCACTAGAAGTGGCAATAGTAAACTGTGCTATGGTGCCACAAAAGCATGATGACACCATGGTATAGCAATGTAGTTGCTTGATAATGTGTCCTAAACCGTAAACCCTAAAGCCTAGACCCTAGATCCCAAATCCTCAACCCCAAGCCATAAACCCTAAATCCTCAACCTTAAGCCCTAAGCTCTAAACCCCATACCCTAGTAGCAGCAAGACTGGCCCTTGTCCTGCCCAGCAGTCCGGGGACACTCTCCGGAAGCTTTGCAAGATCTCGATGTATGCCAGACAGCCCCTGGTCTGTCTTAGCTTTCTGCGGAATTCTCTTGCTGGGGTTTAGTCGGGAAGGTGGGAGTATGTTATATAGAGGTTATATAGGGTTTATATTCCCTTCTTAGCTTTCTGTGGAAATTCTCTTGCTACCCTAAGGCTCTTGGACCCTCATAGTGATATCCCAAACCTTAGCCCCAAAAGCCCAAACCTCGACCCAGAAAGCCCCAAATAGTCCTAGGAGCCTCAGGGTAGGGTTTAGATCGGGAATATGGGAATATGTTATATGGAGATTATATTAGGGATGCTATTCCCGTATTCTCTACTAAGAACCAGCAAGTTCTGTGGGCTGATGGTAAAAAGGGTCTACCTCATCAGGTTCAAAATTTAAGGATTTGGGGATTTAGGGGCTTTAGCCATCCTCAAACAAACGGCTTGGATAATAACAGCAGCATGCAGTGCTTAGACCCCATCAACCCCAAGCCCTATAAACCCTCAACCCTATACACCTACAGAACCACCTTTAAAATGAGCCATTGTCCAAACTCCTAATATCCACCTCAATAATCCCTATACAATCCCGTATATAAGCCCCCTTTAAGGAGTTTAGACCCTCAACCCTAATCCCTAAACCCTAAATCCTGAACCCTAAACCCTCATCTCCTATATAAGCCCCCTTTAAAAAGTTTAGACCATCGCTCAAATGAGCCCCCAACACCAAGCCTCTCTCGGCCGCTCCAGCTGGAAGTGACACCAAGGAAAAGTTGGCGATGTGGGTGGATCCCACAGGGCCTTGCTTAGGGTTTAGGGTAGGGTTGACGGTTTGGGGTTTAAGATCAAGGTTTAGGGTTTAGGGAGCATGTAAAGGTTTAGGGTTTAGGTCTCAGGGGGTTAGAGTGAAGAGGTTTAGGGTTGCAGGTTCAGGGTTGAAAAGATCACACACATATATATATATGTATATGGCTCACACATGTACGAAATACAGGGACATGTGGGCCACACATGTGTATTTACATGAATGTATATGTATATCTGTGCGCACACAATCGTACACATATGTATATACATGTGTTCCTGGGTGTGCACATGTGCATATGTGGGATATGAGGTATTTTCCAGGATGGGCTGTCAGAACTGCTCTGTTAGTCCCTTCTAATCCATTAATCAACCCTCATTCGTATATGAACCCCCAAAAGCTACTATGTTGTACATTAACGAGCGCCTAAACCCTAAACCCTAAAGTTTTCCTTTTCTGGGCATTCGGGTGGAACGGATGCTTCTGTTCCAACCCTAAACCCTAAACCGCTGCTACAGTAGGAGGTTGGAGGCTCAAGCAGTTCAGGCGGATTGTGGCTGTTGCCCTTCGAAAGTTTGTGAGGCTCAAGCAGCAGAACCTACACTCTACCTACTTCAGGAAAGGGCCCCTAATCAATTGGTGCAAGCTCCCAACCCCCACCCAACCTCTAAAACGGTACAAGCTTGAGGATTTAGAGCCCAAACGTGGGGGCTCTCAAAGAAGTGGGTCCTCACTCCGAGAAAGATGCCCATTTAAAGCCTTCGATGAAGGTGACAGACTCTAAGGATTTAGGCTGCTCACAGGAACATTGCAAATTCTGCTGAGGACGCTAGATAACGAAGGCTTTGGTGGGGATATGGCAGAGGAATGGAGCACGCTCTTCCCAAATATGGGAAATCCGAATGGCTTAACATAGGTCGCGTCTGTAAATGTTTGGGTCCAAAATCGGTGGTCTTAATCACCCTAGATGCCCTAGACCCTAAACCCTAAATGGAAGTAAACCCTCAGTCCTAAACCCTAAGTCCTGAATCCTGAGCACTGAACCCTAAATCCTGTAGCAGATCCCTGACATCCAAGCGGCCTCGTAGCGTTCCCACTGAGGTTGCAATACCCATCCATAGCCTGCCTTGCATGGAGACTTTGGGTTTAGGGTTTAGGGTTCAGAACACATGAGCTGTAGTCTAAACTCCTAGTATCCCCCTTAATATCTTCCATTCAAACCCAATTCTTGCCCTAAACCCTAAACCCTAATTCTTGCACACCAAATAGTGTTCTTTAACGGATATGCGAACAAGGCTCGCCAATTTCAGGAAAGCCCAGTGATGAAGCTGAACAGGGAGTTTCTCGAAAGAAGCTCCACATATTTTCCCGTATGAGCTATAGTCTAAACTCCTAGTATCCCCCTAATAGTCCCTATAGTACGTAGTCTCCCATATAATCCCTATCTAACCCCCGTTTAAGGAGTTTAGACTATACCCCTGTACATATAGCCCCAAAGTCCCTAGGGAACAAGCCCCTCCCAGCTCTTGATAAGCTTCATAGGACCCAATAAAGTCCAGAAACAAAAAGCAATACATGTGATACCTAGGGCCACAAGGTCGTACATCCTACGGCCTAAATCCTGAACATGCCTGAACCCTAAACTGCTAGGGTTCCTAGAAATTTTTGTGGAGAACGCTTCGGAGCTGCTGAAGGCACGAGCGCCTTGCTGGGCACAGCACCTGAGCCGCGCTTTCGGCTTTGGAAGGCACGAAGCCCTGAACTAATTGGTAGTTTCCCTAAATAAGGGCCCCAATATAGACCCCAATATACTATAATCCTTATTATGGGGACCCCTAAAAGGTATCCCTAATTTTGGGAAACCCCCAATTGTATATTTTGGGTGCTGCCCCCACCCTGTAACAGTCTATATCAAGGTGAATTAAAGGCTCTATATAGTTATGTTATAAATACTATCCAACTGTAAATGACTGGGGTCAATACTTGTATACTGATTTCAGAAAGCTGGAGATCAAGGCAATCGGGTGCCGTTTAAAAGTGCGGTCAGGTGAGGTTATCATGCATTGTCCGGCATGGTTCATAACACGAAAGGAATTCAACCGGCCACAAGTTTGATACATTCCTCCCCAAAGACAGTACAGGAGGAAACAACATGCAAATTCCACACCTTGCCACCCAGCCCTGGTCCCTGTGTGGAATCTTCTGGGTAGTCCACTGTTGCACTTACTCTCACTGTTGGCTGGGACCTTGTTCTCTAGAATGTTCAGCCCCCATAATCAAGTTTAGGGAAGCAGGAAGTATAACCCGAAACCCTAAACCCTAAAACCTAAACCCTAAACCCTAAAACCCTAAACCCTAAACCCCAAAACTCTATACCCTAAACTGTGAACTCAGCCCCAAGCCATGGGAAGCTTCCTCGAAGGTGAAACGCCACAGCCTCGGAGTCACAAAGGTAATCATACTGATGCTCAACGGGGGTTTAGGGCTTGCGGTTTAGGCTTAGGGTTTAGGATTTAGGGTTCCCTTAAGTAGATAGAATATGGCTTTGGGTCTATTATAATAAGATCCCCATATACCCATATTCTATCTACTTAAGGGGGGCTATAAGGCTTAGGGTGTTTAAGGGGGTGCAAAAGGAAATGGCCAGAAACCATTTTAGGGCTCACGGTGCTTGATGGAGCGGGGGAGTCAAAATTTAAGGTTTGAGGCTTCTGGGGTAGGGTTTACCAAAAACCCTAAACCCTATAAACCCTAAGGGTTTACGGCCGTATAGATTGATTTACGGGTGCTTAATTCAAGGTGAGAAGCCGGTTAAAGCTCAAGGGAACGAGCTTCAATGAATATATAGTCCTCCTCATTAGGGGTTTAGGGTTTTAGGGTTTAGGGTTTTACGGTTTAGGGGTGAGGGTTTAGAATGAATATATAGTCCCCCTAAAGTAAATGGAATATAGCTTTGGGCATATTAGAATAAGATCCCCATATACACCATATTCTATCTTCTTGAGGGGGGCTCCATGAGCTTTCCTAGTATCATTCACATTTCGGGAGTACATCGAGGGTTTACTCATCAAATGCATGTCATAACCGACGGTCAATATTATGCACCCCACGGCAATTTCCAAAAGCCATGAAGGTCCCATGTAGACGCACCATTACACAGCGTCTCTATCATGGGGAAACCTAGCCCTGCATCTGAAAATTCGGATTCTTTGCTGGAAAATTGGGGGTCAGAAAACCGCCAGTAGACATCCACCAAATCTAGAACTAGAAACTCCCGCGTTCACCAAGCCTGAGGAAGGGGCATGCAGGAGCATATGGGGATACCTAACCAAAGAGTTTTTGATAAGTCGGGGTTTCAGATTGGGCAGCATAAGCACAAGCCCTGATCAACTTTAATACTTGTAAACCCTATACGGAGGTTAACCTTGACTGCTGTTCCGTTAAGCAATGGCAAATATGGGGCAACGTGCATGTTGGGCATCATCATGACGGGAGATGAGGTACAGAAAGGTGTCCCATGTTTGTTTAAGGACAGCCCCTCATGAACACTGCAATTACGCGCTGACTACTATTCCTAAAGAGCCTGATCTACACTCACCAAAACCTTCATGAAAGTCAAATCCCTTATAAAGCATTGTCAAAATCACGTTCCTTTTGCGCACCCTAAAAGTAGGGGCCTATCCGATTTCATTTTCTATGTTCATTTCGCGGAAAGTGGGTATTCCAATTTTGCTGTACGCAAGGGCAGCCTGTGCTGGACACACATACTACACCCAAAACCCAAAACCCTAAAATCCTTAACCCCTACACTCTGCCTCTTTCTGTTGGGCAGTCCCCGGAATTCCATCATTACCCGAAACCTGAAGGTAATCCCCACCCCTGGAAAGATGCTGGCTGCTGCCCAGCAAGCCCAGTATGCCGCTATCGGGAATATGCCCTATATGATACGAGGACCTCATATGAGCCATTGTCTAAACTCCCAGCATCCCCCTTGGTAACCCTATACTACTCCCCTATATAATCCCCCATAAGACCCCCTTTAAGGAGTTTAGACTAAAGCTCATATGATTCGAGGTGTCTTCCATACTTAAGATGTAATCATTGGGCTTTCTGGGGAACTTGAGGCTCCTGAACAGTTGAAGCGGGGCTTAAATGGATCTAGCTTCAAAATTCGAGTGTATCCTTGGCCATCCAGATATCTACCGCAGGGTGTCTGTGATGGATCAGCCAAAGCCGCCCAACATGAATCTACTGGACTTCAAATCAACCCAGGAACTTCCAAGTGCTTATCATCCTTCAGATGGCCTCCCACGAGCCTGCAGGACTCAAGTTGCCATCCTGATTAGGGTATTTAACCCTACTGAATCTCTACGTAAACTTGAAGAAAGCCTGTACCAAAGTTCAGCACGTGCAGTACACTTCATGAGGTTTACAGCGTGCCGTTGCCCGCCCTCTGGAGCCTCGGAACATCCTAGTCCATCGGGATCTGTCCTATATGTCAAGTCCTACTCTGCTCATTGCTATGTACAATCTACAAAAAGGGGTCTACACTACTCTAAACCAGTGTGTTTCAGCAGCTAGGAATTCGGTAGTTTGGACTTTGGCAAGAGGACATGTAGTATATGTCTGAAGAATTGAATGGATTATCTGTGAGGTACTTGGGTGCGGGTAAGGTCTGCAAACGCTCTCACAACGGCACAGTCAGCACACGCCAGCTTTTTGTCGCGGGCGACACATGGAACGGCAGAGTCTGGAGGGTTTGACGGCTTTCAGTTAAAAGAGCCATAAACAGAAGTCACCGTCAAGCACAAATCCGAGGCTGCCGACTGCCAGAACGACCCCAACAAAGCCCTAAAGCCGAAAGTAGAGGATAAAGGGTTCAATTACGCATTTTGACATGCTGAAAACGTCAATTCTCCGTGGTGGCAACATTGTTAAGGAGGTTCAGGCAAACTCGCGTCCTAGGAAGAACTGCAAACATATTGAAGGCTGCACCCACAGAAAGAAACAGATCCGTCCGAAACTCTCACTTAGATTCTTGCAACAAAGGCAGCACTTCTCACAGAAGCTTCAACGAACCTTTGTCGGGATTAATGAGGGCTTAGGCAACGTATTCTGAAAGGGCTGCAGAAACATGATGATGATGATGATGATTAGATTTTCAAATGAATATAAGCCTAATCCCCAAGCCCTCTATGATCCTTTGCAGCCTAGCCTGAGACCCTGATCGGAGGGTGAACCCTGCTCCCTCAGCAATACTTTGGGGTACATGGGGAGTCTTCTACTTAGGTTCAGGGTTTAGCGTAACTGTAGAGCTACCCATCAGCTGCAAAGCATAACTACCTCCCAAATCCTAGACCACTACCTCTCCAAAAGCAGCCAGGAAGCTACCCCTGAATTGAGCCTTTGTAGAGCTCATTAAGGCCAACAGAAAGCAGGGACAACAGCAAGCGTCTAACATCATACTAGAAACAAGACGACAAACAGTGACAAGAATGCCAGCACTCGTCATGATGGCTAAAACCACTGACCTGCAAGCACAAATTGTGTATCCCACCTTTTCAACATTCAACTGTTCCATCTTCACCGGGAGGATGACACATTACTACATAAGGCAATGGCTACGGTTTAGGGCTTGGGGTTTAAGATCCCTAGGTCCTAATCCCTAATCACTGTAAAGGTTGTCAACCTGCAGCCACAACCGTCCAAATCAGTAAGCCAATAATCAATCCACAATCAGTACATTCTCGCAAACACACATGATAGCTTAGATGCTCCCATGTTCAAAGGACTGCAGTCGTTGTAAGGCCCTTGTTGGGCTTCCATGTTAGTGTGGGGTGAGGGTTAAACGTAGTCCCGTACACAGTGGGACGTGAGTACTCTATGTCGGACTGACCCTCTGCAGTTCAGGTTTATGTTAGGGATGGTCGCCACGCATCCTATATTCTTAAGGCTCCCCACATTTGAAAAATCTGCATGTATACCTCCACATGATTTTCCATTCTAAGCTCGTAGACCTGAATTCTATCAGATTCTATCATACTCCAAACTCAAATCTAAATGCTGCATTCTCACACCACCACCCCCCCACCCTCGCTCCAATCCTGGCCCGTTGACCCCAAAACCCCAAAACCCCTAAACTTCGAACCCCCACCCCCACCCCCTACCCCGCCAAGACCCCTAAATCCCGCGAAGCCTCTACACCCCACAACAGGTCAGGCCCTAAAAATGAAGGAACGGATTCTAGAGTAGCCCCTCTATGAGCCGCAATAGTCCTGTAGATTCCGTCTTTTTGCCGATTCTTGCACTCCTTCAAATAACCAGCAAGTCAACTATGAACTGTCTGTTTCTGTATCATTTGATGCTGTCCCAAAACCCTTACCCTAAAGCCGAGAACCCTAAATGCCTATACCCTACATCCCTAAACCCTAAACCCTTTACACCCTTACACCTTTAAACCCTAAAGCACTCAAACCCTTAAACCCTCAACCCAAAATCCCATCGGGGGCGTTAGTCGAGGCAGCACTGGTTGTGTGTCCTCAGGAGTCCTACATCATGAGGGTGGGAGGATTTTGGGGCTTAGGGCTTAGGGTGGGAGGATTTTGGTTAGGGTCAAGGATGTAGGGTTCAAGGTTGAGGATGTATGGGGTGTAGGGCTCTGGGTTTTTGAGTGCAGGTGGTGTAGAGCTATGTATGGCTTTTGAAGATTTGGGGGCCCCTAAACCCTAAACCCTAGACCCTAAAGCGTTCAGAGCTTAGAGTGTTGGACTCTGGCTGCCTCCGTCTGGGTCTAGGGCAAATGCCGGGTGATCCTTGTTTAGGGTTTAGGGTTTAAGTAATGTACAGGGATGCACGGTACTCCTTGCAACATGAAATTTTCTTGGAAATTCCTTGTCAGACCACATGATGCCCAACAATGCCGCAGAGTAAATTGCAATGTATAGCAGATATCCGCAAAAACTTTGTTCCTTACTATCAGAATCCCCAACCCATATGAGCCAATGTCTAGACTCCTAGTATCCCCCTTAATAACCGCTATAGAGCTCCCCTATGTAATCCCCTTCAAGGATTTTAGGCTGTAGCTCATAGGTGTATGTATAGCATTAATACGATGCGCGCTTCCTTTGGGGCTTTCCTGCCTCGAAGCTGCTGAGTCTTCCTACTTTTCCAAGGGTGCTTGAGGGCTTCCGAACAGTTTAAGGGTCGAGGGTTTAGGGTTTAGGATTTAGAGCTTACTACGGAAAAGTTCAGGTAGGGCTTAGGGGTCTAGGACTTAGGGCTTACTACAGGAGAGTTCAGGTATGGTTTAGGGGTCTAGGGTTTAGGGCTTACCACAGGAGAGTTCAGGTAGGGTTAGGGGTTTAGGACTTAGGCCTTACTACAGAGAGTAGAGTTCAGGCAGAATCACCTCCCCACTCATACATTACAAAGCAACATAGTGACACACAACTGAGGGCATCGAAAAAGGAACTACGCAAGAGCCTGCCCCTATATGCCTGTAAACCTATAAACCTATAAGCCTTAGGCGGACCGCACCGCTGCAATAGTGGTGTACTGTGAATACAAGAGGTGGTCACTATTACTGGGTGGGGGGTCCACTTCACCTATAAAGCTATAAGTTAAACAGTGTAAGCTAGAAAAATTCAATTCCCACTTTAAAGCCATTTTGGTACTCTTTCCGATATAAACATAAACCACCATTTAGGGTGAGGTCGGGTGAGGTCGCTTTAAATAAAGCCTATAAACTCTCTGACTCGAGGTTGAAGGAGATTTCTGTGTGGAGTTTGCTTCCCGGCCGGGTTTGGGGCTCGGGGTTGCTTCTCGGCGAAATTGATCTGCCTGCCGGACCCCTCCCACCCCATGACACATGGGCCGCACATGGCCCGCCAAAACTGGCTGAATTCAAAAGGACTTCAATGGTCCAATGTACCTACCTGTGTCTTTTTTGCTTGTTAAATTCTTGGGGTTACCCAAACCCGAAGCCCCAAACTGTTTGGGGTCCCCATCAGTATCCTTTTAGAATTTGCATTGAAAGGTTTCGCTCGGGGAGCCTATCCGCGGGCGCTTTCGCCGAGCGATATCTCCTCCTCAAAATTATGGTCCCTATAGGGATATAATTATAGGGTTTAGGGCTTGGGAGGGTGTGTTCCTCCTCAAAATTTGAGTCCTTCCCTGTAACAGTCTTGAACCTGGAACGAAAACCATATTTCTCAGACTTACTTGGGGCTTTCTACAGTAAACTTTCTTGTTGTCCTACTGGCATAGGAGTTCCCAGAAACCCCCTGAAGTACCCATTCCGCTTAAGTATACCTCCCTCAAAAGCCTCTAGAAAACATTCAGAGAATGCTTTGGCCAGAGGAGTTTGGCGGGCAAAGGATGCAGCCCTAAACCCTAAACCCTAAACATTAAACCCTATACTCCCCCTTGAGTAGATAGAATATGGGGTATATGGGGATCTTACTATAATATACCCAAAGTCATATTCTATCTACTTAAGGGGGACTATAAATCCTAAACCCTAAACATTAAACCCTAAACCCTGACCATGGGAGGAGCCTTGGAACATTGCTGTTTACACTTCACTGTAATCTACTATTTGCTTCATTAAGAATCACCCCCCACCCCCAAAAAAAAACAAAGTACCCTTCCTTATAAGGGTAACATAGTGAAATAATGTTTATTTTTCATTTTTCCGGCTTCTTAAGCAAATAGTAGTAAGGCTCTTCAACAACAACCCTGGGCTCAGGGACCACAATTTTGATGACGGCCTTTACTGCGAAGTGCACTTCTATGATTGGTGCTCGCAGCGGTCATCGGCCTGGCGAGAGGTGTGGACAGTGGGGCATTGATTCCGTACCCATCACGTCCTTCCAACCTCGACTGGACAGCGCCATGCCTGACAACTTGCTGGTTGCTCGGAGGGACTGAAAGAATGGAGAAAGCATGAGAATTGCTATACTACTTGAGCTACCTAGTGCCTTATCCCCCTTAATAGCCCCTATACTAATCTCCTATATAACCCCCGCCTAAAGGAGTTCAGACTACAGCTCACTCGGGGATTCTATAAGGGCTACTACACAGATCCATGCCTCCATTCCCCACTAACAACCAGCAAGACAAAACGTGCATTGCAATTCCAAACAATAATAGCAAGCTAGGTCTCCCTTAGGAGGACCCCCCCACCCTGCAATGGTGGTATATTAGGAACATTCAGGTTTAGGCTTTAGGGTTTGGGTCAATTCCCCACCCAGTAATGGGTACCACAAGCGACTATTGTACGTATATCAAGGCTGCTTTGACTCCATATTTCAGGGCTATTACTGTAGGGGGGCTTGAACTAAGTAATGGCAAGCGGGGTCTCCCTGATTCAGCAGCGGAAAAGGCTATGACACCGAGAATCTGCAGTACATGTACGTACCGTCTTCTCCACAACCCAGGGCAGCAAATTCATATGTCAGATCCGCTCCCAGACAAAGTGAGAAGTATCCCATGTCTACATCCTATGTTTGAGCGCCCTTCCCTGGTAGACACGGGAAAGCTTAGTCATTCGTAGTTCGGGGCTATACCACCAAAAAAAACACGTAGAGGTGGGGGTCTAGGTAGTGTTGCTGGCTTAGGATGTACCAGTAGAGGGAACAATGTCTAAGGAGACCTAGCTCATTATTACCCGATTTCACGCCGCAGGTGTCCAAACGGCAAACTGCCAGTCATGGTCGTGTATACCACCCCGCACTTGAGGACCTGCAGCTACTGATCTCCGAGCTATGTGGGACGAATTGTGCTATGGTTGTGAGAGAGTTCTAGGGCTATGTGGGAGGAATTGTGCTATGGCTGTATAGTTATAGCGGGATAGCATTGGTTCTTCTTCAGGGCTCTACAGTATGCAGGTCATTACAACAGGGGCCGTATACTTCACCACAAGTCGTTCAGTCAACATGCTAATGACTGGGTGGCGTGTCCACAAGATTCTGGGGACAGCGGTTGGGCAGAGCTTAGGGTTCAGGGTTTAGGGTTTAGGGTTCAGGGTTTAGGGTTAAGGGCTGAGGGAGAGGATCCTAAAAGGATACTGGGAAATTTGGGGCTACACCCTAAACCCTCGGCCCTAATGCTAAGCCCTCAACCCAGCACTAAACACTAGACGCTAAACCCCAGACCCTAAACCCTAAATTTTGCCGCGCATCCTTGAAGATGGCGGATGTAATTTGGAATTGGAAGGTATGCTCTTTGCGTTTAGGGTTTACCCATCCTGTAATAGTGGCTAATTATAAGGGATAATAAGGATTGTATTGGTTATATTAGGGTCCTAGTGGGTGGTTCAGGGTTTAGGGTTTAGAGTTTTAACAAGGGTCATATCAGGGTCCGTTTATACTCCTATTACACCACCATTACGGGGTGGGGGAGTCCTCCGAAGGTATGCTGAAGACTCTGCTCTCACAAGAGTGGTGGAAGCATGTTATCCCAAAATCATGTAGGACTTAGGGTTTGGGACAGCAATGCTCGAAGTCTATAACCCCACAGTGATCTGTACAAGACCCAACTCCTCAGCACCAAACAAAATAACTCTAAACCCTACGTTCTAATGTGGACCCATGATTACCCATTAATGCAAGGGGTTTACAAATTGGGGGTCTACATTACGTGCTACCTGCAAGCGAAGTATGCCTCTTCAGAAGCCAAGGCATCGGACATCTCCGGTAGCAGGCCGCTTTTTGTGCACTTCATTTGAAGTCTTTTTGGGGGAAACCCCAGAAGCAGGAGGACTAGAGTATAGGGTTTAGGGTTGCGAACGAGGGTTGAGCCCTAAAACTGTGGCATGCGCCCACTTTTCTATACAACACATGCAGTTGTGTGGCGATAACATTTGAAGGCCAGGTGGACTAGATTGGCAATGGGATAACTGAGGTTACTAGATTTGATATAGGAGGTATAGGTTTTTTCTTACTAATTTTCCCTGACACTCGCAGAGTAGTCCCATGTCGCAACCGCGGAAGAGAACGTGGACAATGACAAGGGAACTCGGCTTATGAAGTGGTTTATAGGTTATTGGGCTTCCCGCTGTTGATGCTCGAAACCTCGCATGACCTTAGTATCCCAGAATTCCCTAGATACCAAATACTCAGGGGCATGGGGATGTGAGGGTAAGCCTTATCAACTCCCTGTGCTTTGCACAAGGGTGTTTTTCAATCCAAGGTGGATCGAGCTGTCGGAGCAGGGGAGTTTAGATTGGGTTAAGCTCTGATGCCTGTAGTTTAGAGTTTAGGGACTTGACGGCCGCCACCCGCATCCGAGATCCAGAAGGCATCAGTGGAAAACCCATACATCGCAGCAGCATGTGGGAGTTTCCAAAAGAGGGGGGTCACTTGTCACTTCTTAGACGCCTTGATACACCCTGCTGCAAGGAACTGCCCCCACTTTTTGAAGACTACCCATGACCTTCTTGGTGGCTCGGTGTCATTCTGGGACGCCTTTGGCCTCTTGCAAGCTGCAGCCTGCAGAAGAAAACAAATCAAACATGTAAACAATCTCCGGTGCGCTCGGCACAGGCATAATTGGAAGTGTGGCTTGCCAGCTAACAGAGCCTTTTCTCCCTTCCTAGAAAAGGAACAACGCCGAAGAGTTGATGTTTTTGCGCCAAATACGCAGTGTCCCATCTATCTGGGCTTATATACCATTAAATAGGCACAATGTGTCCGGAGGCTAGCGCCAGTGCTACCTGCAAAGCAATCCTGGCTTCCCTTGTCTCCACTACTTGCAGCAAAGCTCAACTTCGGTGATTGTAATTGAGGACTTGCTACTGCTGGGTTGCTGTTAAGGAACTTAGCTCAACTTACTGAACTGGGGAAGCAGTATTATTGACTATAAATATATATGTACACACATTATGGTAACTTAGCTTTAAGTTCCTTCATAGCAACCGAGACTAAGGGCCATAGCTTGAGATCTGAGCGAGCCGGCCGCAACTGGCGAAAACAAGAAGATATCAACTAAAGGGTCTATTTAGGGTTCAGGGTTTAGGGTCCGGTTTTGGACAGCAGTACATCTCTATAGCACATTCTGTTTTGACAGCAGTACATCTTTAAATCATATGCCTCTCGGTGACCACCTCTATATGAACGTGAACATCTAGACCTCGGATTGGAATAGGAATATAAGAAACCCACAAGATCTACTGAGGAAGCCTAAACAACCCTGTACTGAAAACTATCCCTTGCACAGGCGCCCGCACCTACCCATAAACCCTATATGAGCCCTATTTACAGCCCCCGCATATGCCCCATAACCCCTCCCAAGCGAGACCCTCATGACCCATAACCCTACATACCCTAAACCCAAACCCAAAATCCTGAACGCTAAACCCTAAACTCAAACCCAAAATCTGAACCCTACATGATACTGAGAATTCCCTTGCGTTCACATGAAGCCACTAATCTATGAGCCGGAGGATGCAAAGAGCCGTGCCCAGAGTCCACGTTGAGGCTTCAGGGCTCAGGGTGTAGGATTTACGGTTTAGAGTTTAGGACTTAGAGTTTAGGGTTTAGAATTCAGGGTTCAGGGTGTAGGCTTTAGGGTTTAGAGTTTAGGCTTTAGAGTTTGGGGTTTAGAATTCAGGGTTCAGGGTGTAGGATTTAGAGAGAGTTTGGGGTGTAGGGTTTATGTTAGGGATAAAGGTATAGGGCATAAGGTTCAGGTGCTTTCCCCGAACGTCCGTATGGGGCTATACAGGGTGTGGAAGGGGCAAGGGTTAAGATGATGGAGAATGAAATGGAAACAATATGGAAAAGAACATGGGAACCTGGTCAGGTTCTGTAGAAATGATACTGTGGAAATGGGTAGGTTGTCAAAGGTGTGGTCCCTGATGTAACACGGCCCCTAAAACCCTAAAGCCTCAAACCCTAAACCCTGCAAGCCCTAAGCCCTAACCTTAAACCCTCAACCCTTTATCCCTAAACCCTTAAACCCTAAAACCCTAAAACCCTTAAGCCCTAAGCTCTAGGACCGCAGAAAGCCCGTATTGGTACTACGGCAAATTGGGGCCAAGTAGATACTTGTGGGGTTTAGGGGTGTAGGGATTTAGGCTGTAGGGCTTTAGCGTGTGGGGGTTTAGGGTTTAGGGGTGTAGACATTTAGGGTGTAGGGGTTTAGGGTTTGCATCTTTTCCTTTGAAGCCCATGCGCTCATCTGTTAACTTATCTGCTTCTGCCCAAGAAGTTTTCGATAACATTGGAAAACTGAATGATAAGCGTGAAAATTGGGAAAGCGAATTGTGTTGACGCGTGGTCTCTGCATGCACGTCTCATCGAATTGCATAAAACGAGTGCCGCACCCACTTCTCGGCTCACCCGAAAAACATCTGAACACTTCCTTACACGTGTACAGCCCCAAACCCTAAATCCTAACGAACACTTCTTCCACTCGCATAGACGATACCTTGAAAACTTCCTAGAACAGCCCAAACTCTGTCTCCCTAAAACTTCTTCATCTAATATTAAGGATACCTGCTGTCCTGAAAGATTTGCTTTCCGCGCAACTGTTCACAATCATGTCGTAAGCCCTAAGAATAAAAGGAAAAGTCCCAAACAACAATCATAAACATGTTTGTAGAGCTTTGGGCTCTAGCTTCGTTTAAATACTCCCCTATACACTCCCTTATACACCCCCCCCCCCTTGAGGAGTTTAGACCCTATAAACCCTCATCTCTATCCCCTAAAACCCTACATCCTACACCCTAAAACAGCTATATGAGGGTTTCCAAGACAGCTCATCAAAGATTGGAAGATTGGAAGTTTTGCATGCGCCCTAGTATAGGGAATTCTTCCTAGGGTCTTTAAACTGATTGTAACTTTCCACAATAAACCATACGAAGACCAAGGCGTTGGGTTTAGGGTTTTGTGAGTTAGGTTTCAGGGTTTTGGGTTTAAGGTTTAGGGTTTAGGATTTAGAGTTTGGGGTTCAGGGCCCATAGTTAGGATCCAGGAAATACAGGCAGGACCATACCAGGGGCCCATGGTTATGACCTTAGAGCACTTTAGTCCGTTTAGGGTTCAGGGTGCGATGCGAAAGGTTGGCGATATCTGTAATGGTATACTGCTGATCCTAAAAATCCTTTATGAGGTTAGTATACTAGAATACCATACTGCCCAAGGGCGGTGTAAGGTACCAAGGGCCTTGAAGGGTTTCTAGTCTCCACCGTAGTTCCCAAGGGCCGATTATATGGTTGTGGCTTGCAATTTCCCTGCCTAGCCGCTCCCTGGCCCCGGGCGAGGTTAACCCATCTAGTGTTGAAAGCCTTTCGAAACTGCTGAGGAAGGGAGGATCATAAAGCAAGGCTAGGTAGAGGACGAAATGGTGTCCTCAAAGAAGATTAGAATGACGGACTCTACACAAGTCTATAGCATGTAGATCATATGTGGATGCTCTGACATCTTGTGCGTCCCACGTGCCATGCAAGGATTTGACAGGCAACAAAGGGGAATAATTGCTCTGATCCCTCAACTTTCTGCTTGGTTGCTAGCGAAGGACCTTTCCTGTTGAGCTCTGGTTGGGTTTGGCCTTGCTGGGTTAAGGTTCCAGCTATGCTTTACCCAAACTGTCTTCCTGGAGGTTAATTCGGATGGACGTTGCAAAGCACTTGCAACGAGCTTCCTTTTCCATTATCCCAATATAACCCCTATATAACTCTATAGACTCCCTGCAATCGAGCCCAAAACCCTAAACCCACACCAGCCCCTTTGGGCCGCACGGCACTCGGAAGGCCTACTCCGGGAAAATCAACAAATGACAGGGGCAACGGCTGCCTTCTCGAGACTTCCGGATTTAGGGTTTAGGGGTTTAGGGTTTGGGGTTTGGAGATTTAGGGTTTAGGGTTTAGGGTTTGGGTTTAGGGTTTAGGGCTTAGGGTTTAAGGTTGAAGGGTTTAGGGGTTTATAGTCCCTCTTAAGTAGATAGAATATGGCTTTAGGTATATTATCATAAGATCCCCATATGCCCCATATTCTATCTACTTAAGGGAGACTATAGGGTTTGGGGTTAAGATGTCCGGATTTAGGGTTTAGGGGCTTAGGGTTTCTTAGCTCTATATAAATCGTAGCTTCTAAATAAGTTTCACCAATTACTCCACCGAAGGAGCCCGTACCTCTTAATGCTGGAGTTCACTTTAGGGCTTTAGATAGCGTTTTGGGGTTGAAGGGTTGAGCGTTGTATCGCCCTGGACAAAAGCAGGAAGCACCACGCGGTTGAGGCCTTGGGTTTAGAGCGCTGGGTTTAGGATTCATGGGGAAGCATAACATGGCTTGAGGGCTTTTGACTGGACTCTACGCCCGAAACCCTCACCAAACATCAAAACTGAAGCCGGCAAATTGGGAACAAGAAAAAGAGGTATTGTAAAAGTCTGAATGATCGCAAATGATTTTTTGAGGTCTTTCTGAAGTACCACCCTCAACCCTAAACCCTCAACTCTTAACCAAGGAATCTGGGACCACAACATTGGCTATTGCTTAGACTTCCATGTTATCACCATATGCTCCCGCTTGCTGCTGCCTGGCCGCTGCACCACCAAGCGCGCAGTGTGGAAGGCTTGCAGTAGGGAAAGATGGCACACTAAACCGTGTCCCCAAAACTCCAAAACCCTAAACCACGAAGCCTTAAACCCTCCACGCGCACCGTGGAGGTAATGTAGAAACGTGAATGGCGTCCCGATGAATAAGCCTTCACCAAAATCCCTGAGTAGGCTTCAACCTCCTTCTTGTTGAAAGGACTCATGATTGATGAGGGAATCCCTGGACCCCAACTTGGAGTGCTAGCTAAGCTTTTCATATTCCTTGAGGGCTTTGGGGCACGAAGCCTAGCTAGCGCGGGAGTCGCAGCAGTTCTATGTACCGGGCCACTATGTGTTTTCGCCGTGGTCAACTAGGGACTAGGTTCTATATCAGCTGTTGGAGATGAGTTAGAACTAACAGCTAGAAGCTACGTGGGCAACCTTCAAGCAATTCGACCTTGAGTGCCTCTTTGGCCAGGTACCCAGACCCCTGGGAGGATCTAAAAATTAGATCCCCTATAGAGACCCATTATAACCCCTATATAATCTTTATATAATTTCAATTATGGTTTTAGGGGATCTAATTTTTAGATCCTTTTGGGGGTCTGGGTAGGACAGTTATTGCAACACACGAGTCCATGTGCACTAGGAATCATCGCGGCTTCTAGGGTTCTATCTCAGGTCAAAATGCTCCCCGTTGCATTGAAGAGCTCTCTAAAAACCATTGGTATGCACACTTTTCGAAAGTTGCAGTAGCATCGCCTGAAGCCACCTGTCTGGAAGAGTACACGGCACCGGCTGGGACATGAAATGCACGAAGCTGATGACTGTCGGCACACAGAGTTTGGCCACGTGGCAAGACATGAAGAAACTGGATTATCTGCCTGGTGCTTAGTAGGAAATGGGGGAATGGATCCATTTATTCGTGCTTACGCATGCTCCCCTGTAGTGGTGGCTAACGCCATAACCCTTTCCCATCCTTTCCCGATTCCGCACTCTGCTGCACGGAGTCGTGGGACGTGCGAATGGAGAATGACTTGTAGTTGATAAACCAGATACCAACACCCGCCACGGGCTAGCCTGAAGAATTGTGGCATTGAGGCCCAACCCAAGGTATGAAGATTCAGCAGAAATACCTTCTATAGCAGCCCCTCTCCCCCAAACTTTGCCAGCTGCTACTTCAGATCTCTATGTAGATTAGTGGCCGCACGCTGTGGACCAAGATCATCAGCCAAGGACTTTCTCAGGCTTCAGCAGTTGCTGGTAACAGGCCAAGTCTTAGGGTTTTGGGCTTCGGGTTGCGGGTGCCAGGTTCATCTAAAGGGTACCAGCGTGTGCTGTTCCCTGGAACTTCTTGTTGAAGTGAGCTGCCTTATGCTGTCACCAACATTAGGAACCGAATTCCAGACTTCAAGTTCAAACTTCTGCCCTCCTTCTATCTAATCTCAAGCCCAATATAGCCCCTTTGAAGCAGGACTAACATCTTTACAAGGCTCTTTTGGTCTTCTGTGGTAGCCTGCAACAGAGTAGACCCTAGGGCCTCTTATCTTCTGTTTTAGCTCAACACGAACCCCTACCCAGACCCCTGGGAGGATCTAAAAATTAGATCCCCTATAGAGACCCATTACAACCCCTATATAATCTTTATATAATTCCAATTATGGTTTTAGGGGATCTAATTTTTAGATCCTTTTGGGGGTCTGGGTAATCCTTGGGCCTACCTCAGTGACAGGTTGAATATTCGGGTTTCGCGATTAGGACTGAAGGGTTGGATTTTAGGGTTGAGGTTTACAGTATAGGGTTTAGGGTTTAGGGTGCCAATTCTATGCTTCAAATGAGTCACATTGGGCCTCCCCCCAAAGTCTATGATATGGTTCATATTAAAGTCTCTATGAAGGGTGCAGATTTAACAGTCTATGAGAAGGGCCATAGTAAGGTCCCTACACACAATTCTAATGAATAGTATTCAGAATTCAACTGTTACTGAGTGGGGGCAGTATCCCTAAGCCCTAAACTCTACACCAAGATCTACACTAACGGGCTAAATTGAGCTGCAATCCGGAGAAAAACCTTCTCCCAATCACACGGTTCAGGTTTCAGGGTTTTCATTGTGCAAGTTCGCATGCTTTGCATACTAGAGCTGGGCGTCGAGTTGTGTTATTTAAGCATGTGGGCACCCTTACCTCTTTCCAACACATATGTTTGTTTGGCGTAGTCTCTAGCCTGTGGCTACTCTATTTTTCTTAAATTGAAGAACACTGAGCAAGTAGCGTCTTTGTTGTATTTCGTTGTTCAGGTGAACAGTCCCGAAAATTTGCCTTTCAGGTTTTGAGGGTTTTTAAGGGAATGGTTTACATCAAACAGTTAAGAAAGGCTTCCTGCCGGTATCTATGTATATGTGTATATATATATATACACATAAATGGCCTACCAAATTGTCATGATTGTTAGTGAGTTGATAGCCTTTACGGCAGGTCTCGGAAAAGACCTTCCAGTCTGCAATCACTGCTGCGAATCATGTCGCACTGTAGTGGTGTAAGGGCCCCAAACATGACACAAACCCTGAAACCTTTTCTAAGGCCAACAGCGCCTGAGAAAGCCTCGCAAAATGCAAGGAACAGCCATGCAAAGCACCAAGTGCGGAGAGAGATCGGTGGAGGACGTCTCGCGGGAGGATTTCCTTAACGAAGATTGCAAGTTGAGGGCTTCTAGTTTGGGACTTGCAAGTGGAAGCGCAATGGTGATTGGGCTGCTGCCTGAATTTGGTAGTTTCCCTAAATGAGGGGACCCCAATACAATGCCATAGAATATAAGCCTTCTTATTGGGACCCCCAAAAAGATTACCCCTAATTTTGGGAAACCCTCGTTTGGGGGTCGGAGCCACCAGTTGCAGACCGAGTTTGTCTTGCAGCTTCTCCAAACCGGGCTTGTGTATGGTAATCTAGATCAAGGTCAAGATGCCAAGGTGCGAGTGCGGGTGACGGTTGATGGTTTGGGGCTTTGAGTTTGGGATTATAGTCCCCCTTAAGTAGATAGAATATGGCTTTGGGTGTATTATAATAAGACCCCCATAGACCCCATATTCTATCTACTTAAGGGGGACTATATGGTTTAGGGTTGGGAGTTCATGGCTTAGGTCTAAGGAGGGCTAACGCTCAGGTTTGCTGTACATGTGGGTTTCCTAACATTAGGGGTCCGTTTTTGGGGGAGGGTCCCCAAAATGGATTCTACGAAGGATGCGGGTATATGAGGGGGATACCCCCTCTTTTTGACACGCCCATATGGCAAAGACTTGAGGGCTTTGGGGCCCCGCAGGTGGCTGCAGGTGAGTTGTTTCGGTCATTTCACATGTTGGAAGGATAGATTGATATATATATATATATGTATATATATTTTATACGTATATTTATACATATACATTATAATATACACAGAACATATGTACCTGCAAGGTCCCAGCGCTCAAAGGGCCATGGTATAGTCGAGTCTTTGCCCGCTACAGTTACAGGATGCTAAGCGCGTATGTTACCAAAGCGATCGAAACCTCTACAACACGTGCCAACCACCTACAATTTACACCATGCACCAAGCTGAGGCAAGGTCTCGAGGTGCGTCACCCCTTCCTGAGCAGACGTGGCTTTATCTTGTTCAACAATGCTGCAACATTTTGTGTGTTGGTGTTGGCGGCATTTAAACTTGCCGTGCTCGCACGCGCATCCCACTCACCCCACTCGCCCTGCCTGCCCTCCTGCAGGAAATCTATCGGGGGCAAGCAGGGTAGGCAGACAGGCAAGTGGGACAGGTGCGACGAGTTGCAGCGAGCATAGCAGGTGGTGCGAGCGGGGCCAAAAACGTGAGGTTGGGGCACATAGTGGGGCAACCTGGGCGGGAGTTCTTGAAGTTTTCCCCTCGGGTCGCAGAGATTTTGTCGAAGTTTGTGCCTTAACATAGACGGATTTAGCGCTTGAGGAAGCAATGCTTAGCATAGACCTGATGAGAATGTCCCTGGCCTGTTTGTTATGAATGGTGCGATTCGGGATCTTGTGGTAACAAGATCCCCTAATCTAATGGCACGACAGCCCGCTGCCCGCCCCGGCAGGAAAATCCAGGGAAATTCGGAGAACAACCTCATTTCAAATGACTTACAGGTGCTTCAGAAAGGGTAGGAGCGAGGATCCCGGCAGCACTCGCTACATAGCCCCGTATGACATTCCCACACCTACTCCCCTTAAGCGCCGAGAACGATTCTGTGGCTGTTCTGGAGGTTTAAGGTATGTCAAACGAACATGAAGTCGTAAACACGAAGCCCACGAAGCCTAACTTAAACCCTAAACCCTACTGTACTGTGGTCTCGACGGGCCCTGTGGGGCTTCCATGTTAGTTCTTGGAGGATCTCTTGACGTAGTAAGTCTGCTTAGTAACTTGGGCTATATAGGTAGACTTACTAAGTCAGAAGATCATTCAAGTAAAGCCCTAAACCCCAAATCCATCTGTCCAATATACCTATATAACCCCAATATGACCCTGGTCAACTTTGGAACCCCACATGCTACACGTGCCGTTAACAACCCTTAGGGTCAAGGGCTTCAGGGTTTTAGGGTTTGGCCTTTCTGGGGGTTCCCCTCATAGGGATTATAGTTTTTGCAGGTATATAGGGATAACGGAAACGAAAATGAAAACTAGTGTTTAGGGTTTAGGGTTATCAAGGGTTTCAGGATTGTACCCCTAGGGTTGTACCCCTGGGTTTGGGGATCCGTTTCAGGGTCTCTAGGGGACTACATGGGCCCATATGAGCATTGCTTTTTAGGTTAAAGTCATCATACTAAGATTGGCTGCCTACGCGAACTACGCGGATGGCCTTTTTCCCTGCAGAGCAGACTACGCGAACACACTGTTACTATCGTGCTGCCTACGCGGACTACGCGGCACTCCTGGGCTATAGCAGAATCTATGCAGCACAACTTG
>CAJNIZ010039324.1:327-37365 GCA_905231905.1 Symbiodinium pilosum | reverse complement strand
TTATTAGGGGGAGGGGATTAAGCTCCGGCCATGAAGCCTAGCTTAGACTCCTGGAAGGTTTAGGTTTCAGGGTTCAGGGTTCAGGGTTGAGGGTTTAGGGTTTAGGGTTCAGGGTTTAGGGTTCAGGATTTAGGTAAAAGGTTACGTTTGGGTTTAGGATTTAGGTATCTAACAATTCCCCGAATCAATTTAGATACCCTCCTCACATGGAAGCCTCAAAAGGGACCCTTTCAGAACAACATTCGTTTGCGTCAGAAACCAACCCTGAACCCTGAAGCCTACAGCCTGAAACAGCACACCCTAAACCCTGAAGCGTAAACCCTAAAACATAAACCTGCATCATAAACACTCTGTACCCTAAATCCGGAACTGTAAGCCCCATAGTCCTCGTTAAGTAGATAGAATACTGCTTCGGGTATATTATAATAAGATCCCCATATACCCCATTCTATCTACTTAAGGGGGACTCTAAACCCCAGACATCCAAGCCCAGCCAAGCCAAGGGCCTCGTTCTTCAGTTCGTCGAGTGCGAAATCTGCATCTGCAATCTCAACCTGATGAACACCCTGGCCCGGATCGTATCCAGGAAGCCCGATACCGAATAGACCTTATGTCATGTACCCAAGTTTAGGGTTTAGGGTTTAGTATAATCTAAAGTACATACCTTGATTAAGCTATATTGGGCTCTTTGGTCAGAGGGTCCAAGTACTGAAGAATTCTGGTCGTTTTCAAGTGGATAGGAGTATACAGCCGTATACAAGGGTGTATAGAAATAAGTGTCCGCGTACGCAATAACTGGGTAGTTGGGATTGTTGTAATAGTAACTGTAGTGCAGGTTTGGGGGGATTTATGAATTTTGGGTACTTGAAACGTTTGGGTACGTCTCTTGGACTCCTCGAGGGACATCCTGAATCTTAGCCCCCAGCGACCCATTCGTATCCTAAAATGACAAAGCCCAATGCTGAATAGGGCTTAAGTTAAGTCATTCCCCGTGCAGTAACAATTACCACAAGCCCTAAGCCCTAATATGAGGAGTTGTAATACAGTAGCCCTTTAATACAGCCTTTTAAGTACATTTCTCATTGGGTTGTAGTATGTTCAATTTCACATCCCAAACGATGCAATTACTGCCTTGTTCATAATACTAGAGACACCCCACCGCTCCTAACATCAAATATTTTCTGCACTTTGTAGTATGTGGCAGCGCGAAGATTTGGGAATTCCAAAGGAGAAGACCGCGCCTGACACAGCCGAAGGCGCTCCTCGACTGCTTCCAGGTCCTCGCAATTGAGAATTTCAGGCTGACCATGCCAACTATACCCTCTCTTAGTGTACCTAATTTGTACAAAGAGCATACTACACACAAAGTTAAATATGCTCTAAAGGAGTAAGGTAGGGTAGTGAAATTAGGGTGTAGAGTCTAGGGCTCAGTGATAAGTTACCCTAACCCAGCTTAGGGGTCGTGCTACTGTAGGATCCCATACTACCTCCACCCTATCTGCCCCTCCTCCAGATAGGGTATCAGCGATCCCCTCACAACTCTGAGTTCAACTTTATGTGGACGTTGTTTTGGAGGTCAGGGGTGATAGGGCGGCAGGAATATAGGAGCTAAACCCTAGACCCATCTTGTAAACCCTACTACCCTAGGATCTCCAGTATAATCTATTCAAAGAGGGCTCAGGGTTTAGGAACTTGGGATCCCATAAACACAGGAAAAGGTGCTGTGCCTCCATTAGTCCTAGGGTTTAGGGGTTTCGGGGTTAGGTTCTTCTTACAAACCCCAAATGTTCCACCTTACTTTGCCTGAAATGATCGTCACCAGGCCTAACTGGTGGAGAGCCTGGTGAGGGGGGAAATACATGAAGAGCGGGTGGTTAGTGAAGAAAAATACCCAACCTTAAAAACCCTATAGCAAGCCCGTAGCCCTAAACCCCACACACCCAGAACTCTGAACCCCTGAACCAGCCGGCCACTGAAGAGACCCGAGGCTCCTGATATTCGGCTGGGTCAGCCTGCCACGCGGATGAAGGCTTAGGGGTTATCTAAACCCTAAACCCATGTAGGACTTAGGTTTATGGGTTCAGGGTCCGGGTTTATAAGTTTATGGGTTGAGGGCCTAGCGTTGAAGAAATGTCGGATGCAGCTGTCTTTTCCGCGGCAAAAGGTTTTGGGATTAGGGCCCCCAACCCCATTTTACGACTCAGGGTTGGCCTAGATATAAGGATGGGAATCATATGAGTACAATAATTTTGACAACCACCCATATGGGGTTTAGATTATAGGGGCAAGAAAATGGAACATTTTGTGGAAACTGGGATTATATAGGGGCGTAGAACCCTAAGGCCCAAATAGCCCAATGTAGGTCATATTCATAGACTTTGGGGCCCAATGTAGGTATTATTGATAGACATGGAGCCCTAGGGGAAAGCAGTGAATGCACAAGCCTTATTTCGGTATTTCTCCGGATTGGGGAGCCCCTGGCATGAGCCCCCAAATTTAGGGTTTAGGGTTTAGGGTTTAGGGTACACAGATCTGCTGAAATCCACGCCAAGCCCGGATTGATCACTTCTTGAAGAAGCAGGGGCGCAACAGCTCAAACTTTCATTGCTGTGATTATTCCCCACATGTGTCCTGTAAGAATGACAAATTCAGATGTGCAGAAGGTTGACTATGAACAGGTAAGTAGTGGAAACGCCTCGTGACGGTTCAGGGCTTAGAGTCCAGAGTTTAAGGCTTGGAGTCCAGGGTTTAGGGCTTAGAGATAATTACCAATATTATCCGCCGATAGTGCTTATCGAATCTTCGAACTGTAGTATAAAGTTCACCGGAAAACCTGCCCTGAGCCCTGCCCTCAACCCTAAAGCCTACACAGCTTGATCAATGGGACCTTAGTCACCATTTAACCCCTTCAAGCTCAGATTTCATATTCATTTTCCAACTTTGTGCAGGGTTAAGGGTTGGAGCCCCAAGCCCTTAACAATTTCAATCCTGACTCGAATCCGCCAAAACACTATTGGAATAACAAGCCGGCCTCTGAAGATTCCCCGCTCTCGGAACGGGCGTGCTGAAAAGCCCAAGCCTCTACATCATGGGATTCGGGGTTCAGGGCTTAGGATTTAGGGTTTGGCAAATTATCGGGATGTGGGTGGTTTAGAGAATTCCAAAACTAGTGATATCTAGGCTATTGGCAAGTGTTGGTAATCATATACGGTGGATACTGGAATTCCTGCATGGCCAGAAGTAGCTCATACGTCGGGAATGATGAAGTTCTAGCATACTAAAGTCATGCTAAGCCCTAGTCCCTAGGTATCAACAGTACTTACTTGGGGCCCTCAGGATGCCGTTTGGAGCTTGGAGCCTACCACTCCGCCTGTAAAACCCTAAACCCTAGATCCTAAACAACCCGCAAAAGAATCAATTAACAGAATCAAAAAGTGTCTCCAGGCTCCGGCCGTCCCGGGCCACTGAATACTTCAACAAGTCGTTGGACATGAGCCCTTGTCTAAACTCCTAGTATCCCCCTTAATATCCCCTATGGTACTCCCCTATATAATCCCCTATATAACCCACTTTAAGGAGTTTAGACAATGGCTCACATGACGTGCACCGGGTTGTGGACCAGCCCGGTGTAGCTGGCACCCTTAGTCTTCCATCTACGGGACCTGGAACCTACGGTGGATACTAAAAATCCTGCATGACCCAAAGTACCTAGTTCCTTGGGAATTATGGTAGTATGGTATAATAAGGTCATGCAGGATTTCTATTATCAACAGTAGTGTCAAGGCAGTGGAGAGCGGAACCGACACCGGAATGACTTTTCGCAAGGTCAGGAGCCATGACCTTCTGTTCACTCCCCCTTAAAGTAACAGTGACCACACAAGGTACTAGGAGCTATACTAGCCCTTTACGAAGACTCCTTCAGAAAAGTTACTGTGAGACTGTTGAAAAGGATTAGGAGGTCTAAGCCTATGCATGATATTTAGTCCGGGCACAAATGTTTATGAGAGGTACCTACTTCGGGCTGCAATGTGATCGTGACGGATGGCTCCATGACGTGACTGATATGCTACATTAACTAACTCCAGGAGCACTGAAACAAATCCCTTAAGCACCCCACCCTCAAGTAAAGACCAGTTATAAAGCCTAACCATCATTAGCGTTGTAAGGTTCATCCAAACCCTTTTTGGGGGTGCAAGGCGTTTTTGGTACAAACCGCTTTGGTTTGAGAATTCATGTGCTTAGGATCTTAGGGTTAAGGATCTAAGTATGAAGTAATATGGGATGCCATGACTCCCAACTGGTGTATATAAATGTAGGCACCTAGGGGGTATCTGGCGATTGCATAAGGATTATAGAGAGCCATGGAGCGATTATACAAACACTCTTTTGAGAAACTTTGATACCAGATTTCAAGTTTGGGACTTAAATTGGTTTAGGGTGTAAACATATATCTAAATTTCTATCGATCTACTTCTCAATCAATCTATCCTACCTATCTATAGAGACTTAATGAAGATGCGGACCCCAGAGGAACGCGCAGTACTGAGGAATCTCAGTAAAGAGGCCGGAAATATCCAGAAGGGTGCGAACCACAACTTCTGCTAATGGGAACCTCCGAGTACTGACGGCCGCACAGCAAGGGTTTTCTTGAAGGTTTTTCTTATGACTTTGATGTTTTACGTGCTCAATACAAAAGATGCCTTGGTTGCGGCCTATCTTACTTACATGGAACTGGTACTTGAGAGCCCCGACACCCAAACCCCGAACCCCATTCCAAAAACCTGCTGAAAGCCATTTTGAATCCCAGCCCTGAGGTGACAGGAGGGACCCTTCAGAAGGACACTCAAGATAAGATATGTTCGACAGGCAAAAGCCCTAGCAGGAAAATGAGACCAAAAATCCCAACCTTCAGCCCTTCATGCTTAGAGTTTGCCCCTGGAATGGCGGCTTCCAGTGTTTGGCTCGACCCCGGAAACTTTAGCAACTTAACGTTGCTGCCCAAGGACTCGCCGGAGGGTGCGGGCAGCGGCCTGAACGGATGACGCTTCGCGGTCGAACCGAGGTTTCTCTGGGTTTAAGTGGCGCAGGGGTTATGAGTGGAGCGTAGGAATAGGAATCCTTCTTAGGATCGAGATTTACTGCCTGCAGAAGTCTGGGCTCAGATTTTCGGAGGTGGAGTTTCGGGCTCTGGGTTGGACATGCGCGGGTTCGGAAGCAGCGCAGCGAGAACATTTACGCTGCCCGAATCCAACCGTCGGCAGTAAACAACGAAGAGACATTAGAGTCTGCCTGTGAGTTATGAAAATGTCATTTTAAAACTGTCCAGACACCCTGATGACTTGTTTTGCTTCCTTTGCATTTGAAAGATCATTATTCAGCTTGGTCAATCAAAATGATCAGGTTCTGGTAAATAAACGAAAATGAGCATTTGTGTGCGCTTTGGAGTAATGTTTTGTACTTATCACAGAGAATGCCTACTCAAACCAATTACGCGCATAGCTGCAGAACAGCCTACTCCAACCCGTTTTTGCTGTCGTGTTGCCTACATGCACTAAATAGCATTCCTGGGCTATCGACATTTTTTTGACATTTCTAAGCAGCACATACCTCGTCCTGCTCACAAAACAAACAGACCACGCGGACCACGCAGACGAGACTACGTATATGTGCCTGCGCGAGACTACGCCACAACTACGCCCTGCAGGCCAGAGGCTATGCGAACAATCTTGTAGAACCACTTCCATCATATCCCTTACATACTTCAAACAAACGCTGCTCATATGAGGGTTGTATTAAGGCTATATTGGGAAAACCTCTTAGGGGTACGGCCTTAGGGGTACAACCCAGGAACCATTGACTTAGGCCGCGTTAGGTCTGACACAGAAGCTTGGTTGACCAGCAAGAGTTCTCCTCTAGGATAGCATGCAAGGACTGGATAAAATGCACAAGAGAGTATGCCAATCGTCTAAGAATATATGTTCAGGAAACTAACCTCGGCACGTTGTACCCTAAGAAGACAACGGGTCCGTTTGGGCTTATATTGAGCCCCAGACCGCATGAAGCATACCTGAAGGAGCGCTAAAATGAACGGACCCTCCTGAACATGCCCAGTTTCCATGCTGTTGTCCGTTTCCTGCCCCCTTTGGGTCACAATCCTTAATCTCTGCCTAGAACTGGGGTGTCCTGATAAGAACACCGATCAAAAATCACATACAACCCCAACAAGAAACTATAATGCATTACGCAGGTAAATCCCTACCCCTAAATACCCGAAGTTTCAATTTCATTGTCCAGTGCCCCCTGAACCCAAATCCGTAATCTCCTTGCTAAATTCTAAACCCTAGAGCCTAAACTCTAAACCCAACAACCTGAACCCTAAGCCCCGAACCCTAAACTCTGAACCCTAAGCCCTAAACCCTAAACCGTAACCGCCTTCGCGTGCTGGCAAATGGCTCACTCCCACTGATCTTCGGCTCGCCCTCCAAGAAGCCCGAGCATGAGCTTGGCGTTGGGATGACTGAGACTGATCCTTGGAATAACAGAGTATATTGGACCAAGGCTTAGGGTTTAGGATTTGGGGACGGTTTAAGGGACTTAGAGTTGAGGGTTAGTAGGGAATAGTTAGTACAGGAATAGATTCTACAAGGATTCTATAGGGATTGTATTCAACCAGTGAGTTGGAGGGTTGAAAGGTGTACCTGCACCTCCCACAAATCCATAACAATCACCTCCCCCTCCGATTCGAGCTACTGACCTCCCCCAATACTAGATATTCCCAGTGTGGTATATTACAACACTAAGGGGGTGGGGTAGCCGTTACGCCCCAAAATAATGGGTACACTGTTGTTCTGCTTATTTGAGCTTCCGGCTTGAACGTTTTAGTATGGATTTAGAGATTTCAGGGTGGAGTGCGGGCTTCCTACTTATCCATTATCCTAGGAAGAGAAAGTTTTTGGGCATACTTAGGAAAGCAGTGGCTCACAAAGAGCTGAAGGTTCCTTGCTGGACCAGGAGGTGGCCCATGCTCATCCTTTGCAGTCTGAGGTTCTAGAAGGTGAAAATTCGTCAGGACTTATAGTCCCCCTTAAGTAGATAGAATATGATTTTGGGTATGTTATAAAAAGTTCAACGTATAACCCCTATTCTATCTACTTAAGGGGGATTATAGGTTGAGGGCTTATAGATCTCGAACTTCTAAGCGCCCATAACTGTGAGCCTCGCAGTCAACAAGATGACAGGGTTAACAAGATAACATATGGGGTAAAGTGCGGGTATATACAGACCATGAGAGTAACTCTGAAAGCCCAACCATCCAAGCCCAGTCGACAGCCGAAAAGCAATCAAGCCCAAGGGTAAGGACCTGTAGCAAAAATGAACTACAAAGCATATGATCATGTGATCCGATATGTATATATAGGAATATTCTGGTTGGCCATAGTATGCTATGGTATGTGGTAGTTTCCCAAAAGAAGGGGACCCCAATATAGACCCCAAAATACTATAGTCCTTATTATAGGGACCCCCAAAAAGGTACCTAAACCCTAAACCCTGGGAAACCCCCATGTAGCTCCCTGAAGGTTCTGATTCCAGCAAGGCTCCACGATGGTGGTGCTTGCGGCGAGTAGTAGCGGAAGGCTGTGTGACCGTCGAAACTGGAGGGAGAGAACTCAACCCTACATAGGGTTTAGGGTACATAGCGCCCTCAACCCTAATCTCAATCCTAAGCCCTGACCCTCTAAACCTACACCATGAACCCAACATTGCATTCGACATCCTTCTAAATCTAAGCCTATGTAAGCACTGTTTCCCAGATTGGAGTTGGGAGCTATGGTTTCAGATGACCCACAGTATTGTAGAGGGTTATAGAACCGTTACGTAGATAGAATATGGCTTTGTGTATATTATAATCTGATCCCCATATATACCCCATATTCTATCTACTTCAGGGGGACTGTAATGGGTTTAGGCTTTGTTGTAAATTTCCATGTTCGTCGCCATTGCCTATTCACAAAAGGAATAACCAAAAAGACTGGAGGTAAGCAAACCACCTACCAGGACGCCTGTTACAAACTAGCACGGAAACCACCAAAAAAGACCTGCAATGATAGTAGTCCCTTGCACATAGAATTCCATGCTAATTGTCGAGAGGGAACCTTTCTGAAGGAAATTGCTCGATGCCTTGTGCTGGCCCGTAAACTGCAATAAAAACGGTGCTTAGTAGGGAGGGGGAAACTAATATGGGACGACTATAGGGATCTATCGCCTCACTCCCCTCGAAGCACCAGGTTGAAAAGTTCAGTTTATGCAGGTCGAGCTTCTTTGGCATCTTGTAAAGTAGGATCACAAGAGGGGAGGGTTGAGCAATTAGGTTATACCGTTTAAAGGTTTGAGATAGGAGTAAAGGAACCTGCCCAAATCGGAACCCTGTGACTTGGGTCTATCACACGAATGTGTTCTCAGGTCCTCATTTTTGGTTCGGATTGACTTCTTATCGCACGTAGGAGCTTGGGCTCAGAATTTGACCTAACCCTCCGGTCTAAATCGCTGGGGCCCACACCCTAAAATGTCTGCCTTCCGGAGTCTGACCAAGGAGGTTAGACTCCAGTCTCCACCCACTAATTGCCCAGTGTTGGGTTTGGGCATTAGCTTGTGGTTTAGCCCCACGCACTGATCACTCAAACAGGATAATGGGTAAGTCTACCAGGGAGTCCTTACCTATCCCTATTATGCCACTCTTACTAGCTGCGGGCCTAACCCAAATCTCACCCAAGTTTCGGGTTAGGTTGTACAGGCAAAGACTGCTTGAAGCATGGGTAGCGGTATACCGAATGACAGAACTCGCACGCTCTCCGTGACTCAAGTTTAATCTTGACCGCACGCACAGCAGCCTTGTTCACACACCTTTTGCCTGTCACTCTTTTGAGCACAGGTTTTTTTTTCGGAAGCATAAGGCTTCTTGACACACACGGTTCAACATAATCCGCAACCGCAAGAGGCACCCTACTGTAATCAGACAAGAAATGTTGGAACATGATATTGGTAATGACTTCGACCATAGTATTACAGGAAAAATGAATGGATGCTTGGGGTCCCTTAAGGACTATCGTGAGACACTTCAGTGTCCATCCTCGGCCCCCAAATCCTACACGCTTTGCACCTTAAACCCCCGGCTTAGGGTTTAGGAGTTTAGGGCGAAAGCCGGCAATCCTAAATCCTTCTGTAAAGTCACGCTTTGAACTCAGGCAGAAGCCAAATGTTCTCTCACAGTCTTGATCATCTAAGTGTGACAAACTCCCTACAAATTCACATGGAACCTCATCAGATACCCTAGAACGACTACAGCCCATTCAAGCACGCCAGCGAAAATACCGGTTTCTCATACTGGCCACTTAGGATCAACTCAATACATCCTGCTCTGTTATATCAATTTCCATTTCATTGTCCATGTTATTGTCCGTTTCTTTCTCCGTTACTGGGGTAAACCCTGCATATCCCCATGCCACCCAATGCAACAGCAACCAAGCATAGTAGGCTGGAAGTATTCGGGCGTTGCCCTATCCCATAACACACCAGCCCGGCCCCTTCACCCTCAACTCTATCCCAGAGCGCCAAACCACAAAACCCTAGGCCAAATCCCTTAACCCTAGGTCCCTAACTTCCTACTCCGAGAACCGTTTGGGTCCGCTAGCTTCCCATGCCGAAAACTTGATACTCCCCATATGGGGGTCTCCCAAGATTAGGGGTGCCTTTTTGGGGGTCCCTATGATAAAGGTGTAGGGTTTGGGGTTCACGGTTTAGGGGTAACTTTTGGGGGTCCCGATAATAAGGACCATAGTATATTGATGTCTATATTGGGGTAACCTAACTTTGGGAAACTACCATATGGCCCCTGCACAACCTATAGTTTCCATCTCATTGGCCATGTTCGTTCCACATACTTCTCCTCTATAAGCACCCGATTCCCCAAACCCGAATTTAACTTCTTCGCTCATGTCCCTGAAACCTAAGTCCCTAACGCCCATGATTCGAAGCTTAAAGGGTGGGCGCCTGGACACTGAGTTCGAGGAGCTGCTACTGGAGCCTTCCCAAAGCTCGTCCTTCCAGAGGAGTTACCCTTTCATGGTCTAGGGCTTAGGATAATTAGCTCAATGTAAGTAACGTTTTACACCCTGAACCCTAGCCTACAATGTCAGTACTATTTGTCGACTAAGAGAAGCAGGGTAAGCGTATCAGAGCTTTAGCCGACACAGTCGTGGGCACTGTTTTCCACTCAGTAACAGTTGGATAACAGTTACAATATGACTATTTATAGTTCTTACTCCTGCCCCTGTTATAGACTGTTCCTGGGCGGGGGCAGCACCCAACCTAAACCCCAAACATGACGGGGACTAGCTAGGGCGCAGGGTTGCGTTCAGGGGCTCGGCATTTGTGCTTTCCGTTTCGGCGGCTTAGCCTGCCTGTTCATTCTCCACTAAGGTTTCATTACTCTAGTAAGGTTCCATTGCTCTAGTAAGGTTGCCTTCCCCTCATACTAAGTGTTTATAGAAGCTGTAACAAGGGTACCGGTTAGCCTGGCTCGATTGTGGGATATTGTTAAGAAGCTTCACATTGATTGTTGAATATTCGTTTAGGAGTAGTGTATGACTATTGTGTACTTGGACCCTTTGGCATCCTAGCAGGATGTGTGGCAATGTCCCATAGTATCCACCCAAGGGTTGGCTTTTGGGGTGATTCAACGTCTCAAAGCCCCATCTGGTAAGTCTATATGGTAGTTTCCCAAAATAGGGGAACCCCAATATAGACCCAAAAATACCCCCGTCCTTATTATAAGGACCCCTAAAAGGGTACCCCTAATTTTGGGAAACCCCCATATCGGACGTTGGCATTTAGAGTTTCGAGGGGCTCTTCACCAGAAATGACTACATTCAAACCCACTATAACTTAGGTGGACCCCCCACCCAGTAATAGTGACTATAAGGGATAATGGGGATTGTATTAGGGTCCTTTTGTATTCCTATTATACCACTATTACAGGGTGGGGGGTCCTCCTAAACTATAACCCGCATGATTAGAACTGATGCCTCGGCGTCACCTGAACCTGGCATCCTTACGAACTAGCCCTTGGAGCCTCAAAACCCTAAGTCCCTTCACACCACAGAACCTCAAAACAAACCTCAAAACCCTAGACCCGTTGCCCACACAAGCCTTCAAACCCCCTAAACCCTAAACCTAAAACCCTAATGCCTTCAAACCTGTAAACAGTCATTACTATTATCACTAATTATTACTATTATTACTAGCATTACTAGGAATACTATTATTGCTATTAAACTGTTAGTATTCTTGTTATCAATATTATTACTATTATCACTAAACCTCAAACTCTTGCTCACCCGACCCGGCCAACCTCAAGGCGCATTGGCTGCCTGCCAGGCGCATGTAAGATTTAGATAAGGTCTTGTAGGATCAGGATTTGGGGCCTCTAAGGTTGTATAGGATTTAGATTAGGGGTTTCTAAGGCTTGATAGGATTAAGAATTTGGGTGAACATAAACATGGAACCTGTCAAAGTGTTATACTTAACAGGGCAGTCGCATCATCAGTCTATCTGGCTTCTGGTAATAGTTCACTGGTGGTAGCCGCAAATGGCACCTTTGCGGACATGGTTTCGGGATTCTCAACGCTCTGGGCTCAGAACTGGTTCTACCCTTGGGCCCTGTGGGTTCTAAAGTATGCCAAGTTGCTCTCACTAATGTTGCTAAGGAACCGCATGTGCAGTCAGCGAGGCCTATGAACAAAAAGTCCCTTGTACGCCTGAAACTTATCGTCTCCCTGAAGTAGAGAGAATATGGGGTATATGGGGATCTTTTTCTAATCTACCCAAAACCATATTCTATCTACTTAAGGGGGACTATACATGTCCCCAATACAGACAACTCGAGATGTGCAACAGCCAAGTTCCTACTGCCCATAGCCACGACAGTGGCCTACAAGATAAGAGGGGGTTATGGTTTAGGGTTTATGGTTTAGGGTCCCGAAGAACCTCAATAAGGTTCCAAAGCCGTTGTAACTGTAGTCGTCCTGAGTGAAACTGAAGTATAACTTGCCGCAAACTTCGAAGATGAACATAAGCCTCGAAACCCCAACTGAACGGCTATCTCCAAACCTCAAACACAAAATCTTTCAATCCTACAACCCCAAGAACCACCCCAAACCGTCGAATCCTCAAAATCCGGCCCCGCAACCAGAAATGCAAAATCCTTGAACCCTGCACCCCTACGCCCTCCTCAAAGCCTCAAGTCCTAAACACCCCAAACCCTCCAATCCTTGAAGAAATCAACCATAGGCTTACCATGGGCCCTGCAATATATGCACCCCCCCCAAACGAATAAGGCCCAGGTGTTAGTCTGTGAGGACCCATAGCAGCTTCATGATTTCCCGTTTAAGATATGCAGGTGCTGCAAAGGTTAGTTCTGCGTCACGAAGGCTTTGCTTCCCTTGGGTTTTAATAGGGACCCCTAAACTCTAAATCCCTAAATCCCTGAGCCCTAGACCCTTAAATCCGCAAACTCTAAACCTAAGTCCCTAAACTAGCATCATAATCCCTGAAGCCCTAAGTCCCTAAACAGAACACCCCTAAACCCTAAACCCTTCAACCCTAAACCCTAACAGTCTCCATGGAGCCTCAAAGCTGACGTGATCTGCGGCATGGGCTCCGCGATATGCTTGGAGGCCGGATGCCAATCCGAGTAAGTGCCCGGCTTCCTTTCAGGGTTTTAGGGTTTAGGGTTTAGGGTTTTAGGGTTTTAGGGTTTAGGGTTTAGGGTTTTAGGGTTTTAGGGTTTAGGGTTTAGGGTTCAGGGTAGGGGTTCTAGGTTGGCACCGAAAACCCATTGAAAAATATTAGTATATAGGGTCCCTATTAAAGCCACTAGGGAAAACATTAAATGTCCCAGGGGCCTACCCAGGGTTTTTTCAGTTTATAGTTAAGGATTTAGGGTGGGGGGGGGCAAGATCCCTTTTAAAGGGGTTAAAATCGGGGGGACCCCAATAAAGAACCCCCAATACCTAAACCCTAAACCCTAAACCCTGAGCCCCAAATACCTAAACCCTAAACCCTAAACCCTAAGAGAATCCTTATTATGGGACCTCCGAGGTGCTGCAAATTTAGGGAAACCCATACTTCCACGTACGTTCTTTTTGGGATACACTCCCGGAAACTAACATGGAAAGCCAAAAAAAGCTCTATAAAGACGACAGTCCCTCTAAAAGGGGATTATATGGGTTTCCATGTTTGTTTGGGAGAGTGTACCTTGCTGGGCTTTCGGCTTGCGGCTAGTGCTCTTCTACATTCCAACGCATGGGCCCCTAAGTTGGTTGCTGGACATCAGTCTCTCATATGAGTAGTGTTTTTTTGGTGGTTGAACCTAGTAAGATTATATTCCTTATATCAAATACTATACCCCAAAAGGAGGATATAATCTTACTCTATAATGGGTGCCATAGAATCCCCAAATAAAATACTACTCATATGCGTAGCATGTACAGTGCATGTAGCCTTATGGACCTCTGCAATTTGAAAGGAGAATCAGGGCTGATGCCAAACGGTTTAGGGTTTAGGGGTTTAGGGTTTAGGGCTTGGGTTTTAGGGGTTTAGGGTTTTAGGGCTACTTTGGCGCAAGGGTTTCTCAGGTAGCTTCCCCTAGAAAATTTTGTGCTGAAGGTAGGCAGCCGAGAGTCAGATCCTTGTTGCCAGCCTTCTTGTCCTGGGGGGCCAAGGAGTCGGGTTTGGGGAATAAAGGGGCGCTGACTTCAAACCACAGAACCTTGAACTCGAGTCTTTGGAGACTGCATATGTCATTAAGCATGAACCTCTCGATCCAAAAGAGTGTCTGCTCTGCCTCTGATGCGGAGAACCCCATCTATCGCTTGCCAACGTGGGCAGGGGTCAACAGTTTACAGCTAGCCCATTAGATGAGACTTCGTTGGGTTATACTGAACCGTTGAAATTGGCAAGGGTCAAGATAAGACCTTTGCTGGACACCGCCCTGTAATAGTGACAGTACAGGAGAATCGTGTTCATATTATACCACCATTACATGGTGGGAGGGGGGGCCCACCTAAATAAGACCCTAAACCCTGAACCCTGACTTATCGCATCCCTTACAAGCGGGTTCGGGGTAGCTTTCACATCAGCAAGTGAGGCGATGCCGACGTGTCAAGGCTATTAGGTTTTAAGGAATAGGGGCTATTGAGAGGATTCGGACCCCAAAATCAGCAACAGGATTCAAGGGTTTAGAGTTTAGGGTTTACCAAAACGCTCTCATTAAAGACCAGTAACGCGCCACCCTGCACTCTCTCCATGGGCAGAAAGATCGAAAACAACCCGTTGTCACTACTACTACATGGGTGTCCAAAAACTCCGGGTCGCTGCTTGGAGATCTATAACATAGTTGAAGGTCCCAAAATGTTGAGTGTTGGGGTTATTAGACGGAATTGTTTTTTATATGCTGGTCTCAATTTCCTGAGGAGCCATCAGGCGAGGCCCCCTCCCATACCCTTCGCACTTTAGGGCTGAGGGTTTCGGGGTTCAGGGTTTAAGGGTTTGGGGGTTTGGGGCTATGTCTCGCTGACATACCTACGGCCCCATGAACTTAAATAGATGGTGCGCTATAATGTGACGGTACTACATATAGAACATTCTATGTTTTCGGATGAGAGGCTTGGATTACATGAGGTAACCTAAGCCTGCAACTAATGAGGCCACCACAAAGAAGTTCTGAAGCCCACACATGCTATCATTATTGCCACCACCATACCATAGCAACTTGAGTCTACGCGCTTTTTTGCTAGTACTAGCCAATACGAAATGGTGACCCAAATCCTCCCTAACCCTAAACCCTTGACCCATATCAACCCTACATCCTACACCCTAAACCTCAAGAAAAATCAGTGCACTACTCAGGGTTACCGTCCAAGGTTGAAGGTATGGGCCCCCTAATATGGGCTCTTAGTTGTTTGATGGTGATCCTAGCAGCTCATAAGGGTATCCTAGGTAGACCGGCTAGGGGCTGGGGGGCCCGTGGGTTTAGGTTGAGGGCTGTAGTCTAGGATTTAGGGAATGCCTCTCTGCACATTTCCTGCGTTGCCCCTTGGTGGCGGCGTCCACACTCGCGCAAATGGATCGTTAGGCCTACTGTGGTCCCAAGCCCACATACCATTACAGTTCTGCCCTTGGGATCTGTGATAAGCTTCCAGATGAAACTCGGCCCTCGCCCTACAAATTATGGGCGCAGTGCAGTGCGGTGTGAGCGAAGCAAATACTTGCTTGCGAACACTGTTTGGTAGTTCTCAAAATCCTCAGCAACATGTGGGCAGCCTTGACACGACTTTGAGAGACCCTCATATGATCATATGTGCATAATTTTCATGCATGATTTTGCGAAGCAGGCAGGGCATTCCTGCGCTGGCCCCCCTCTCCTTTCGCTAGTCTGCTTCTGTCACGACCGCGAAGTGGAGTATCTTGCTTCCAGCAATAACGATTTAATAGGGATATGCAGAAATCTTGATAATTTGCTGGTGGTGGCCTAGTATAAGGATCAGCGACCCCTTGGTCGCATTGTCTTCACACATTTGACCGCAAACCATCGACCACGAAGATGTCCGTACAACAGAGACCCTGCAAAATTGCACACAAACACGCGCCATGACAGTAGTTCCTATCCACGCACCGCTGTGCTGCCGACCCTTAGCGACCATCCGCAGTACCCTCAGCCCGAACAAGGCTCCTCGTGCTGCGGGGTCAGGAAACCAGGTTCTTCGAGGAATGACCATCCAGAGAATACCGACATGGTTCCAACCTGACAGGTTCTAAGGTGTCAAACATGAGTAGTGTTTTCGGGGGCTAACCTAAGCAAGATTATGTCCTGCGCGTGAAATTGACATACTGTAGCCCAAGGAGAATACAATCTGACTCTTTTTCGGGACTTGAGTAGTTCCATCCGCAGTACTACTGACAAGTCTCCTGACATTGGAGTTCTTACAGTCTTACACACCCTGGGTCTAAAAGCTTCCTGAACCCAATGTAGAGTGCATTCAGGACCCAGCACGCATGCATGGCTAACTTGCGAGGCTTTTACTAGTTCTATACCAAAAACACCAGGGGGAAAGTTCCTGGGGCTAATAGCGAAAACTTCCTAACGTAAACCCCTAATTACAGTAACAAACACCTCCCCTTATTCGGATCCTATATATCATGGCCCTTAAAAGGAGGTGGTTTATTAATCAGGGGTCTACAGGGTAAGAATTGGACATTTGCAGGTTGCTTTCACGGGGTGCCAAATGGGATAAGCGTCTACTTTGGAACCTGGGGCGGCCCTTTGGCATAGGGCATAGGGTTTAGGGTTTAGGGTTTTCAAACCTCTTCGCATCTGCGCAAAGAAAAATTGCAGTTTGCCCTGCTAGTACTACCCCATGGTTCCAGGCAGATTCAGATACCTTGAAAAAGTCCCTGCTTTACTGAAATTGCCACTGGAGGAGACAACAAAGTGCACGCTGCAAAGAAGAAGATCCTGAGGCTTTCCAGTCATAAGAAACTGCAGATCAAGCCTCAGAGGTCTCAAGATCATACCCACATGATCCATAGTCTAAACTTCTACTATCCCCCTTTCATAAACCCTATAGTACTCGCCTATACATTCCCCTATATAGCCTCCCTTTCAGGAGTTTCGAGATTTAGACTATAGCTCCAGTCACGTCCTTTCTGCTTGTCGAGTTGCTCTCCAAACAGCAGGACAAAGGCGCTGCTATGGCAAGGCCACAAGTTGAATGCTTTGCGTCGCCTCCTGCAAACCAAGAAAGCTGAGCTGTCCTGCAAAGACCACGTGTGTGGAAGCTTACCAAGCACAATGTTCTGTCACAAGCTGTTCTAAGAGCCAATCGCTTGCTGCGGATGTAGAAGCTGTTTCGTGGATCTGGCCATCGCTAAAAGTTTACAAGTAATTTACCCTATGGTTTGAGTGGAGTCTCAAACATACTAGTGAAAAGGGAATGGAGGAATGCATCCCCATAGTATAGCGCTGTAGCGCCTGTAGTAAAAAAGGAAAATCCAAATGAGTGGAGTCGTTTTGTGGTCAGCGAGGGCCTCTCAAGGCCCTTTACTACATTTCAGGCCTTAGTCAGCCACATTCAACTGGAGATGTACGTGATGTGGCGTCTTCTCGGGCCTGATTTCAGGAGGCCATGTAGCTGCATGGGATTTAATCGCAAATCGTCATGTAGGTCGCACTTCCACAATGTTGAGCTCTCCGAGGCGCATACAGAACCTTGATGTTCTCAGCCCAACCTAAACCCTAAACCCTGAACCCTAAACCCTGAACCCTAAACCCTAAAACCCGAAACCCCAAACCCTAAACCCTGAGGACCCCAGAACAGAGCCAGAGAGAACAAGCACTGAGGTACGCGCCGATCGCTGACCACAACGCGCGCATACCGCTTGTAGACGGCTTTAAAGCCAATTCCCATAAAACCTGAGTGTAATCGGTTGTTTTGGTTATAATCCCCCTTAAGTAGATAGAATATGGGGTATATGAGGATCTTATTAAAATATACCCAAAGCCAATTTTCTATCTACTTAAGGGGGACTATACCCCACTCACGAAAATGTTCACATCAGGTAAGTGCAGGGACCATAAAGGAGCCTTTCAGATACAGAGACCCTACGGACACCACAGATTTCGTGGGTATGGACAACCTGCTTTGAGAAATGCCCATCAGATCCGCATGTGGGTTATTCTCACAAGCATGGGCCCCTTGTAGTTATAAAGTATAGTAGGGCGCCTTGTATTCAAGGGAAGCAAAAAGGCTTTAGGGTGCAGGGTCAAGGCGAAGGTGGATTTTTAGACTCGCTGGTTTAGGGTTCACAGTTTGTTCCGTAGGCCTATCTACTTTGGCGACGTTGGGTTCCGGTTGTAAGGTTTCGGCTATGAATTTTGGGGCAGAGCGGATCCAGGAAACAGTCTTGCTGAGTTACTTACACTTAGGTTTAGGGGATCGTCTAGCTGGGCTCGTGTTGAGCATCCTTATCCCAGAGAACCTCTGACGCCCCAAACCTGGGCAAACCTACCCTGCACTCTAAACCTAAAGCCCTACCTTGTATCTTGTATATGTGACATGTGCTTGTAGAGCTACCGACGTATCATGACGGCAGCCCTCTGGTGTGACTTGCTTCTTGCGGGTGTCCGAGAATTTACTGGTCCTTTTTAATCGAGGGTCCCAAGAGGAAGGATGCAGCATTTCTTGGGGTCCCGTTATTTATGGAAGCTGCCATACAAGCTTTGTAGCAGACAGTCTACAGATGCCTAGACACCGCAATCTACAGCAATCTGCTCTGCTGACTCTACTGCCTACTAGGAAAAATGGATCCTCATAATAAGCCAAGGAGCTCCGTACCCTTCAACCAGGAAAGATATGTGTAGAAAGAAATGTACATGGACACTTTAAGCAATGTGAGGACTCGGAGTTTTCTCAGTCACGTCTTTGATTCAGGGCTATCCCAAAACCTCACACCCTCAAACTGGGAATTTCTGCCGGACAGAAAAGAGGCATCATTTAAGCAAGACTCAATTCCAACCCCTAAACTGTCAGCATTCCCCGTCAACAGCACTAGAATGAGGGCGCTTGGGCAATCCCAGCCAACCAAAATTAGGACTTTGCAGTTATCATTTAAGCACATTCAGGTCCTAATCTTCGGAAGAATTGATGCGGCCCATCGCACATCAAAAACCTAAACCCTCAGCGAAAGCCGCCAAACTTGAAGCACTGTACCAACTAGTACTCACGATGCCTGCCGCGTTTAGCATGCTGCCTTTTGGTCCTACATAAGTTTGTAAGCACAAAAAAATGTGGACTGCGTGGGTCGTATGAACACCCTGAACTCCAGACCCTACCCTGAGACTTCTAGCTCCTCTGGCTGGGCAATCCGCCGATTGTTCTTTTCTGGCCATCGCCCTGCCGTCTAAACCCCAAATCCTAAACTACAGGCTCATGGATCCGGGGTGTATGGGTCTGGGGCGGACAGACGCTTGGGACAAGTTAATCTCAACAGGCAAGGGCAAGTTGCACAAGAGCCCGCTTATTTTGCATTGAGCTGCCCTTTAATGAAGGCTTCTGGTACCCTTGCAGGCTTACGCGCGGTTCGCAAGTGCAGAGCCGCCTGAGCACACCTGACAACAGTCTAAACCCTAGTATGACCCCTATAGTGGTCCCGTATATAACCCCCTTTCAGGAATTATTATCCCCTTCAAGGAGTTTAGACTATAGCTCACCTGACAACATAGGTCACAACAGGATCCGAGCTTGAACAAGTACCGCCTATAACGGAGAATCAAACGAGAAAGAACATGGAGCATTAAATAGAATCTGGGGTTATACAAAGGTTTACGAGGATTATGTCATACAGCGGCCTCAATAGTTACGAATGTCATTGTGGGGTCAAATTCGAATACCCAATACCAACTTGTACAAGGAATCTAAAACTTCCTAGAACCACAATACTTCAAATTCTTCAGGCCTTGTAATAGGTACAACCGGCATCAGAGCTGACACGCTCCAAATGTGACGCTGACGTCTCAAGTTGGGTAACGCCCCCACCCACTAACAGTGCTTAACAAAGTTCATAGAGGCTATCCATTTCCGTTGTATGTCTATCACCGCCTGTTCTGGGGTGGGGTCAGTACCCAAGTCTCACACACAAACATGGGGGTTTCCAACAACAAGGTTCTGAGAAAAAAGGATCCCTACTTTCTGAGAAATCCCCATTTCCAGCTGGCACCAGAAGGAGTTCCAGCATGTCTTGGCTGTAGGGCATTAGGTGAAAGGGTTGTGAGCTGAAACAATGAGGCATCAGAGGGCGTAGCAAGTGTTGCTTAGGAACCCTTTAATGGGCCTAAAGGGTTGTTTAGGGCTAAGTGTTTAGGGTCAGGGGACATAGTAAGTAGATTTATAAGGGGCATTACAGGGTTATGATAAGGGGGCATTACAGGGTTTTGATATGGCTTCAAGGGGTCGCAAGAGTACGTAATATCTCCAGTTGACCCTCCAAGCGCACCCCGAAACTGGCACGGGACCCGATGTAGAGCAGGTCAAAAAATTGCTAGAATCTTTGCGTGCTCTTTTTTGGGGGGCTTCACATTAGTTTAGCTAAAGGGTAACAGCTGTAGTAAGATAGATACAGACTTGGACCCTAATTGAACCGTAATATGTTGCTCATATGAGCTACCAGGGTTTAGGGTATATGAGCTACCGTCAATATTTTCCCAGATAATCAATCGACATAGATTCCTTATTGAGGAATAGTTATGGGACTACACGAATCTATTGCGACTGATAAGGGCTAATAAGCCAAGTATTGACAGCAGCTCATGTGTAAGGGCTCATAGGAATGCTTTACCCCTAAACCCTAAGCCCTGAACCCTAGACCCTAAACCCTAAACCCCATAGACCCTAAACCCAACCATAAACCCTGTAGACCCTAAACCCTAGACCCTGAAACCCTGAAGTAAGCTAGCCTTTGTCGAGAGCCCAACTGATGAAAGCCCTAGCACGTCCAGGGCGGTGAAGCGCCTTGGCGAAACAAGGGTTTAGGGTTTAGTGTTTAGGATTTGGGGTTTTGGGTTGTGGGTTTAGGGGTTTAGGGTTTAGGGGCTTAGGGTTTAGGGTGCAATGTGAACTCCCAATCTAAGAGTTAAGGGTCCAAGGTCCTAGCTAAAAGCCAAGGAGAAAAGAGGATGCTACTGCAGTTCTCAATGCGATAGATAATCCCCCCCTAGCTATCTAAACCCCCCACCTCTTAATATTAAGATTATCCATCATATATTGCAATATGCCACAATGGGAATATTTGATATTGGGGGAAGGATTCTATCTTCGGGAATGGGGGAACCTTATGATCTCTAGGACGCTCAATGAACCATCCATACTTGGATGCTATACCCCACGGCCCGTAGCAACCCTACCAAAATGAGAAGTATAGGGGAACCCTTGAAGATGTAAGGGTTCGCTGAGAGCAACGGAATATGATGAGGACACCTCAGGTATACCATACCATCCTGATGCCGCAATTATTGAGAATCCCCCACTTAGCTCCCAAACCCTTAACACGGGAAGCCAACACCCTACATCCTAGATCTCAGAAACCACCATCCAGCGGAGGAGTTTAGGCGCGAGGTGCCTATCACGCTTATATGTCCCGCAGCGGAACAGGCTTTGAGGTGGTTAAGCTTTCGGGCCTGCACGACAGCACGCACCTTGGGATGTGTGGTGCTATAGCCTACTAAGTTTTCGAGTCTAAGGTTTAGCAGAACCCACAGCATTTATTGTCGAAAGTGCGTCTGCGTCTCCTCCAACTTCATCCTCTTGCCCCACGGCCTCGTTGTAGCTTTCTGTCATTTGCTGGGGCTGCTTCTTCAGCATGCACGCGCCTCTGGAGTTTTCGCTGATTTTCCTTGCGCCTGCACTTCCCGTTCCTCCTTGTCTGATGATTCCCCAAAGGGTCCATGTAGCTATATGGTAGATACTTGGGCCTTTAAGTAGGCATATGGGAACCCCTTTGGGCCTTAAGTATATACCATATACCTACATGGACCCTTTGGGTTCTTGCCCTTGAGACTCCCACTGCCGTGGCCTGTGCCTGCGACTACGTGGGTCAGGGTTGAGAGGCATGACGCGATGCGGTTGATACTACAAGTCCTGCATGGCTCTGAGTATGCCATGGGAATTCTATCGGTAAGTTTAGTCAGGTCATGCAGACTTTGACACAGTAGGTCCCCAAACCGCCCTAAACCCTGAGGCCCCAAACCCCGTGCTCAGATATTGTTCTACCAAGGCTGCAAAATGCCAATCCAGCGGTTCTTTGTGTATACGTGGGTTATAAGTATCAACGGGCGTACAGCCGTTAGTAACGAATGAGGGAATATATTAGGCAGGGATGATAGGGACTATATTCCCTGTTCCCCTACTGGCCGCCAGCAAGTTGGAAGGTTGGAAGGTGTACCTGTACCTCCCACATTTCCATAAGAATCACTTTCCCCTGAAATTAAGACCGTAAGGGTCCAAGGACCAAAATCATAGGGTTTTAGGGCCCAAAAACCTATAAATTCATGGTATTTGTGCCCTGAAACCCTATTATTTGGGTCCACAACAATGACCTCCAACTCAGCTTAAAACCACCCCCACCCTCCTAATGTTAAACATTCCCATTGTGGTATATTACACCAACCCACACCCTATGCAGCCTGAACCCGATACTCTATGGGGATATGTAGGGACTATATTTCCTTATTCCCTGTAATAGGCCCCATAAGTCCACAAGCCCCAGTAAGATGGACCTCCAAGAAAGGACGCTCAGCACACGGCCGTCCATCGTGCTTGACGGACAGGCCATACTGCGATGGTTCGAAGCACCTCGGCGCAAAGCATCCAGGGTGGGTTCAGGTTTTAGGGTTTAGGATTTAGGGCTTAGGGATCCACAAGGCTTCCAAAGGATGGCAAATGTGCAGCAGAAAGTGCCCATGTAGCTACACAGTACATAGTGGGTCTGAAGTAACTAGATGGGAACTCCTTTCAACCCTTCTGTACTGTAAAGGTTCATGGCCCCTGTGAAAAAGCTACAACAGAAACTCTCTCACTATGTTTGTAAGAACTGGTGATACTTCAGAAGAAGCATGTGTTGGTTCCTGTAACCCTGAAGGCCTATACTCGGTCCCATCTTAAGGGCCTTACTGGACAAATGGCTGGTAGCTTTAGAGAATCTGTACGCCCCAAAAGAACACTATCTAATTACCCCCTAGTTAGTAAGTAGGACGCATAAAGCTGTAGGTAATTTGGGGCTACAGGAAAACTTTGCCCCAGCCACTAAGAAAGCAATTTGCGGAATGTGTAAGCACCCTGGACCGTCATCAGGATAGGGCCCCCTTGCATGGCGGAAGCCTGAGCACCGAACACGTGCAGTGCTCCATCGTCTACCTTAGCCCATTTGCTGTGTCCACGAGTTGGGGGGGGGGAGGGGTGCATTTAGTGCATCTTCTATCTTCGGAGTGAACTAGACTCATCGCGCTGCACTAAGACTTGCCAAGCCCGTGAAACATAGCAGTAATGCAGCTGCCTACACCATTACCAATCTCCTTTTGAGGTCTATTTGAGGTAGCCTATGCTATACTTAGACAACGGATGTAAAAGCATTCTTCAATTTGCTTTTGGGATAATGGAATTTAAAATGGAAACTACTGTAGAATATTGGGATAATGGGAAAATAAAGTGGAAACTATTGTAGTATATTGGGTTTAATGGGTGAGTTCAGGAGCTCACAGTCCTTTACGAAGTTCAGATGTTCAGGCGTGGCCATAACAATTGGCAACGACTCTGGGTTGCTGTTAAGGAACTTAAATTAACTTACCATATTGGGGAAACCCTATTATTTACTATATATACCCATTATGGTAACTTAATTTAATTTCCTTAAGCCAGTACTAAGTCTTATACTTGCTGGTTGTTAATCACCTCCGGAGACGGGGGTTATATGGAGGGCGTGTATATAGGGGAATGGAAAAGCAAACAGAATCTGACAGATCGTTTAAGGTTCAGACTTGCGGGCTATCTTTAACATAACAGCCCACCCCACCCCAGATAAAGTTGCCACCTATACCACAATAAACAATAGTGTGTGTGTGGAAACTCAGATTCGCAAGCAAATGGAAAATGAGTTGGCCACTGAAGACTTACATGTGGGGGTTCGGGTTGAATCACCTCCCCAAACCCATTCCCCGCCCCCAAATATAGTATCATTACATAGCGTGGTTGATCATCAGGAGGGATGGGGAGGAAATTATCAGTTATCATTAGGGGTGATTAGTAGGGGATAAATGTGTAGAAGCTAATGCAAAGGACGGTGCTACTGGCACCTGCATAAGCGCTTCTACAGGAAAACGACCGCGGACCTGCAATAGTCACATGATAGCTATAGGATCCTAAGCCCTATGTTCCCTTCCCTAATTTTCTGCCCACCGCACCTTACCGCCTCAATCCCGGCAGCAGAATGACAAACATCGCAGCTGCGCTCATGTAAGGGGTCCTTCAGACCCGTTTTTGAAGACTAGAACGAAAAGGTCTGGGAAAGGATTCGGCAGCACTTTGCCAAACAACTGCTGCAGTAGTTGCAGCCAGCAGCGGGAAAGTCTGCTCATCAATGCGTTGTTACAACAGCAGGGGTAGTCAAGTGGAGCTAATCACATCGCCCCAGTCATCAAATCAAGCCCCCAGGCTCCCAAATGCTCACGCGGTTTAGGGTTTAGGCACTAGATTGGCATTTTCCCCAAATTCCAAAAACCGTGTGAAAAAAGGATCTCCTAAAATTTCGGACGCCCTTGCATGACTGAACACAACCGAGCACGCTGAGGCATGCACGGCATTTTGCAGGACCTCAAAAAGGTACAGGTCAGATCCTTGGCCGGGTTGGTTTGTGGCCAGTCAGGTGGTTGTATAGGGGAACATAGGGCTCTGTGGGCTTATGATGGTTTATGTGTATGGAGATATATGGGTTTAGGAAAAGCGGGATTGAGGGGTATAGGGTCTAAAGCTTGGGACTAGTAGGGTGCCCTAAGGATGCCTATGCATTAGTAGGGAACGTTGATGGAGCCAGTCCTGAAGCAGTTTCACCACACAACACTTCAACACTATGACAACGGCTGTCTACCCCTAAGCCTAAAATCCTCAACAGCCTGCCTTGCCCACCTACGAATCTATCTTTGCATTGTTACCAACGCTTGAGGCCCTAGCAGAAAACTCCCAGTTCTGAGGGTCCAAGTACCTTTATAAAACACGATCAAGTCTTTGGAAGTTACGCACATGAATGCTAACCCTGAACCCAAAACTCCTAAACCCTAAAACCTAGACCAATCCGTAAGCTGGTCCATGGGGAAAGCCTCAATTTCAAAACCCTCGTGAAAAGAACTACCACATCAAATAGTGCGAGTGTTCCCCTGAGTCCCAGAACCCACACTGTAGCTCCAAAAGCTTAGCCACCTCCAACCAGCCTGAAACCGACCAAGCACAGATATCACATAGCGCTATCTGTCTAATATGCCACGTTGGGAATGGTTAGTATCAGCAAGTGCTTCTTGAACTCTTCGGCTGAAGGGGTTCGAATCATCTATCCAACTTTGCGCGAACACTCCCTATGAGATTTACTGAGTATTCGTTGCCGCTGCCCCCCGGTACGGACGGCTGGTTTGTTGTTAAGGAATTTTATTCTCAGTTACATGTTGGGGAAACCCCATTAAGTACCATATATAGCCATTATGGTAACTTAATTTAAGTTCCTTAACCCCAGACGGTGCTTATGCCTGATTCCACTTGGAGATTGGTCATTGGGGTAACAGGGTCGCAGTCCTAAGATGTGGGTAGCCGGAAGGGACGTAGCCACGAAGCCCTTCTGGGCCTAGCGTTGAGGGGTTTCGGATGTAGGGTTTGAGGGTTTTGGATTTAGGGTTTATGGGTTTTGGAATTAGGGTTTAAGGGTTTTGGACTGAGGGTTTACGGCTTCGCACCTCTGTAGGGCAACTGAGGCGTAAGCTGCATTTCTGAAACATCATGGTTAAACCCTAAACCCTAAACCCTTAAAACAAAAAAACAAAAAACTTTTCAAGCCTAAGCCCAGGTCGGCCTTGATAAGGCCACTACTGACAGCAGCTCATCTGAGTTATAGTCTAACCTCCTAGTATACCCCTATAATACTCCCCTATATACCCCCCTTAAAGGAGTTTAGACCCTAAACCTTCAATCCCAAACCCTATAGAATCCCCTGTATAACCCCCCCTGTAGACTGTAGCTCATATGATAAATATGCAAACGGAAATGAGTAGCAGTTTTTTTGGTGGTTGAACCTAGTATATAAGATAATATCCCTTATATAAAATACCATACCCCAAAAGGAGGACATAATCTTACTCTATAATGGGTACCATAGTATCCCCAAATAAAAATACCACTCACCTGAACCCTAAACCCTGAACCCTAAACCCTAAATGGAATAACCTAAACCCTAAACCCTATACGGAAATGGCATATGAGTACTTGACCCTTAGGATCGGGTCAACTCCTTCAGGCTGACTGCCACTAAGAGACACGGGAAAATTTCGGGATTTAGGGTTTAGGGTTTGTGTAGGGTTTAGGCTTTGTCTGGGGTTTATAGGGTTTAAGGTTTGTTTAGGGTTTAGGTTTTAGGGTGTAGGGCTTAGGGTAGTGATCATGAAGTTCAATGCAAGTCAGCCACGCGAAGACAAAAAGTGAATCCTGTACTCTGCGCGGACGGCCTGCTTGCAAAATCACTGCCCTGCTGCAGCACAGCCCGTATAGAATGGAAGATATGGGCTTCCATGGTAGCTGTGGGAGAGTATGCATTTGCTCCATGCCCTAAACCCTGACACTCCTGCCTCCAACCTGCATACCATAAACCACCCTAATTAGCGTAATCTAGAATTATTTGATTCCCAATAGGGAAATGGAGAAGAAAATGGAAAGTACTATCATGGGCTATATAGGGTATAAATTGGGGTTATAGAATAATTGTAATTCCCAATCTAAGACCCATGTTGGTACTCTTCCCTATTTAAGCCCACCATTTAGGGTGAGGTCGGGTGCACAATAAACCCTAAAGCCTACACCCCTGAACCCTAAACCCTTTTGCATCCAGCCTGCGAAGCCTCTGCTGGGAAAGCGACTCCCCGGTCACTTGCTTTAAGCAAGAAGTCTCATTAGACGAGGGAGCCATTCTTCAGGAAGTATCTCAACGGAAAGCACCATATTATGTTCCTTCATCAACCGGTCACCAAAGCCATCAAATTGAGTAATATGAGCATCATAATGAAGAGGCAAAATCCCTATCTGGAGCACCAATGCCGGATACTGCATGCGAATGTACGGCACCATGGGTAAAACAGCATCTAGAAAGAAGAAATGCTCGAACGTGACATTCAGGACCCTGACCCATTCCTCTTTGTCCACCCACACCAGGTGCCAAGCATCCTCCGAAAACAACAGTGCACAGACAAGAGCCCACGATACCCCCTAAACCCTAAACCCCTAAACCCTCAACCCTAAACCCATAAACCCCCAAACCCTAAACCCCTAAACCCTAAACTCAAAGCCCTCAAAGCCTGTGATCTGGGTTCCAGGGCGTGCAAACTGCTTCTCCAGAATAGACCTTATCAAGCAAGCAATCTTGACCCAGCCTCTGTTCTATTCTAGCCTGATACCCGTAGGGGGACCGTACACTGGATTTCTGTTAAGGAACTTAAATTAAGTTACCCTAGTGGGTGTATATATATATATATAGAATTGTAAATAAGGTTTCCCCAATGAAGTAACTCAAACTAAGTTCCTTCACAGCAACCCAGTACAACTCCTAGTTGAAGGTGCATAGAGACCTGCGGGGGGGCCATGAATTTAGGACGCGAAGGCAAGCGGATCATATGGTCAGCAACAAGCCTGAATGATAGCCATTAATGTTTAACAGCTCCCTTGCCGCTATGTAACACTAGGGGACCCCAAATGCCAGGAGCACGTCTACCACCTCTTAAGCAGCTTAAGTGCATGGCAGCTTTAAGATGAGCACAACGTTACATGCGTTGTACACAAGAGTTGGGCAACTTCTCCTGTGCAATCTATTTGCGTTTGCTAATTTGCTGAATACTGATACGACACAGCTGGGCACCCAAGGAAAGGATGACACAGGAACCTCAAATCTATCGCCCTACGAATTCAACTACCACCACCATAGCAAGCTGAAACCGGCTAGTCGCCATAGCCTCGGACACCCTGATCCCTGATGCCCTAGATGGTTGAACTACCAACGGGTTTGTAGCTTCACGGATAATTAGTGGCAGGGTGACATTGCAAACCCGCTGAATTGGGGTTCTGCACCTTGATATCGATACTTATCTTGCTGCGCGAACGCGTGCTTGACTCAGGCTTGATGGGGGGAGGGAACAAGTATTGAAGCCCTTGCAGAAGCACAGGACTCCCCCAGTATATTGGGTGCTTCCATTCTCTTTTCCATTCTCCCAATATAACCCCAACATACTATAGCAGTTTCCATTTGATGTTCCATTATCCCTACATAACTATGACCCCACATATAACCCCAACATACTATAGTGGTTTCCATTTTATTTCCCATTATCCCTGCATAACTATGATCCCAATATTGCCAATTGACGGGTGTGCATCTGAGGCATAGGGCATAGGGTTTAGGGCTTAGGGTTTAGGGCTTTACTGCAGCTGATGCATTGCTGAACCTACATCTCGTCGCATTATCTATGTGCCCCGCCCAGCGCATGACCCGGACTGGAACATACGGTGTATCTTCTCTGCACAAGACTTCTGAATCGAAAAACCTAAGGCAGTGATTGCAGGTCAGGAAATCTTAAAGATGCAGCCCCTTGATTTCTGGAGCTGCACATGTTTCAGGAAGTTTGGGAGGGGCCGTCATGAAGGGACTTAGTAGCGTACAGCGGATTTGCCTGAACAACCTAGATTTGTCTTGGTGATGTACAAGGACTATACCAGGGTTTGAGGGTTTGATAGTGTGATTGCATCCCACCATTCTCTGATGGCATGAGGGAACTTGGGGGTGGCTCATGACAAGGGGGTGGGATAATTGTTTGTGCCAATAGCAATCCTGACTATCCCCAACTGAATCCCCTAAACCCTAAACCCTGAACCCTAAACCGTTCTGTTAGACCTCCCCCCCGCCCCCCGTTGGCAACCATCTGCAAGGCTGTGACAGGAAGCCACGGATCGATGGCTCCAGTACCTCGAGTTATCAAAAAGGGTGATGCTTAGGGTTTAAGGCTTTGGTGTTTAAGTTTTTAAGTGTTTACGGCTTAGGATAGAGGACTTTAGGGTTTAGGGTCAGGGATCGATCGCAGATTTCTCCATCTTTAGATTTTAGATACGGTTGGTGCCACGAATCCTTTCTGGCCTTAGTATACCTGCGGCGGATATTACAGTTTGGGGTTTAGGGTTTAGGATCTGGGTACAAGGTTTGGGGTTTAGGGTTTAGGTTTAAGAAGCCCTGCATGACCCTAGATACCCTAAACCTTGGGAATAATGTTACTGTGGTATACTCGGGTTGATATCATAGCTTCCAAGGTATGATGTACCAGGGACAAGTTTTCATTGCTAGTATCAACTGTAGGAGTGTAGAACCTCCAACTGCATCTCTCAGGATGTACTATTGAGGCAACTTCTGTGCTGCGTGTCTCAGGCTGTGCTGCCTTGGATCACATGGTCATTGAGGAGCTGGGCGAGCAAGCTAGCGTGGAATCATCCTAGCTCTTGTGATCATTTTGTTGTCTTTGTGTGAGCGAACTGAACCGGGCGGCAAGTCTCATGTCCCAGCTGCTGTACGTTCTGGTTGCAAACACAGGTCTGATGTCTAGGGGCATAAGTTGCCAGCACAAACTGAGAAGCTCTTTGAACACGACTTGTCTGTAAGGCGTATGTTGGCAGTTGCAAGGCGAAACATTGCTCACACTCCCCTGGGTCTGAAGTCCTGCATCTGTAGAACGGATGGCAAGACCTATATTATATCTGGATAATGGAAAAGATTATATCGGTGTTATTTTGGGATTATAATTGGTTTGGGGTTTACCTTTCGAAGCAGCTGTTGCACACCATGTGCCTCTCACAAATGCTGAAGTGAAATGTAACAAGGAACCTGCAACAAGAGATGCTTTCGAAAGCTACAACGCCCTTCACATGCCCTCCCACGCGACCTGCACAGCGTAGTAGCGCTGAATTGTCCGGACCACCACCTACCATGCGGGCGTATATAGGCACTTGTATACACCTCCTCTAAGGAATTTGAACTATGGCTCAAATGGCCTCTGGGATTATGCACCGTGGACCTTGCTTGATACAGAACATGGAAAGGCGGACAGGCGCTCTCCCAGCTAGGCCCAGAAATTTGGCCTTGTGCCTTTGGAATACGCAGGTCGAAGAAGAACAGTCTCTTCTTTCTGGGGACCCCTGAACATCCCATACAAGCGTTTAAGGCGTCGTCCTTCAGGTCAGGTGCAGAAGGGTCAGAAGCTGCTTAGGACAATGAGCAACAGCGGTTGATTGAGCAAAGGTGGCTGCTTCATAGATTTGTCATCCTACGAGTACCCCCGCCCCAACCCCGAAATAGTGACGGTACAAAAAGCGGGAATACGTTGCTGGCGGCTGTGCGGCGTTATTATTATTAGGGAGTGAGCAGCAGCAGACGCCTATCTATGTCCGGGTCTCCGGGTCTCTTGTGGGCGGGTCTGTTGCCTATGGCGCACCGTTTTGGATCCATAGACCCACTGGGCTTTCACAATGCTGTAATCAGGATTGAGTGTGTAGGGTGTACCTAAACACAAAAAGTATGTAAAATGAATGCCCTAAAACCATAATAACAGCCATAAAGGCAATCATTTTAGATACCTTTGGGGTCCAGGTAGGGTTTAGGGTTTAGGTTCAGGGTCATTGTATCAAAACGATCAGGCAAGACGCATGCCGGCAGAACTTGCAAGCGAGACGCAAGATCTAGCAGGGTCCAAGCCATGTCAATCACGAAGACTGAACAATATGTTCATTGTAAGCTTGAAGAGTGAAGCTCAAGTCTGCACAAACGGGATATGTACCCACATGCGGGATACTGCCAGAACTTTGAAGCCTAGTTCCTCAACATCAATCATCATAAAACCGCTCTTTGTCCAAGCCGCAACCGGGAATCTCCCGACCGTTGACCCCGAGGAACCATTCGCTTGGGCTCCAAATGTATGTCAAGCACCTACTCCCGCCCCTACTGTCCACACATAATGTCTACTTTAAAAGGACTGTACTGGGGGACCCCAAGCGGGGAAGCACAAGAATATAGTGGGGAGGTAGTACGTATAAGCATTACGTCCCTAATCCCTAATGCCTAAACCCTAAACTCTGAACCCTAAATTCTTGGGGTTGCCGGCTTGGGGATTCCCATTGAGGTCCCTGGATGCTTCGGGCTATTTGGAGCCCCGGGTTTCATAGTCTCATCCCATGCTTCAGCATTACAAAGCACCGGTGCTATCATTTAGGGTTTAGGGTAGCTATGAGAGACTATGGTACCTTTTCTGGCTATAAGTTGGGATTGGCGCTAAACTCTATGAACCACCCTATACTCCCAGCTTCAGATGTTCCGTTGTCTTTTCCATTCTGCTCTCTGTCATCGAGAACCCTACATATAGTCCCCCTTAAGTAGACAGAACATGGCTTGGGGTATGTTATAATAAGGTCCCCATATACCCCATATCCTATCTACTTACCCTAAACCCTAAAAGCTAAACCCTAAACCCGAAACCCTAAACCCCAAACCCTAAACCCTAAACCCGAAACCCTACGTATCCCCATATTTCCCTACCCAGCTCCTTTCAACAGTCACCTCGGCGACGCTTTCGGACATCCGTGCAGAGCTCTTGGCTGCCTACCATCTACAAGGGGGTTATACAGGGATAATGGAAAACAAAATGGAAACTATAGAGTTTTATAGGGACTATATAGGGGTTTGGTTATGTAGAGTTTTTATAGGGATAATGGAAAAGAAAATGGAAAGTACTATTTAGGGTTTAGGTTTTAGGATTTAGGGATCTACAAGGTCCAGGGTTTCAGGGTTTTGGATTTATGGTTGGAAAATTTGGAGGTTTAGGTCAAGACCATTTTTGGAACTCTTGGTCGGGCAGCCTAAACACATCTGCAGGGAAACCTCAGGGCGTGTAGCATCGAGGAATTGATCTTAAGGTCCTTCTCTAGGCATGTTACAGGTATGCGGACGACTACACAGTCCGGAAATCATGCAGAAAAAGTTGCAGATCTTCTAAAACCTACTCTATCTTATCTAACCAGAACGTGGCGTAGGCATTCTGAGCATAGAGCCCAACAAGATTGATCCACAAGTCCTAAGACCGGTCTCAGACACGTAGGAGCAGGGGCAATTGCAACTGCAATGGGGAATGCCCCGCTAAACCCTATGGCCCCCCCTAAAGTAGATGGAATATGGGGTATACGGTGATCTTACTATAATATACCCAAAGCCATATTCAATCTACTTAAGGGGGACTATAATCTTGTAAACTCTGTACCACCTCTCATCCTAAGCGGCGCTTCCACCCGAACGGTTTGCAGGTTCTCCTTGCCTCCATATGGGGGCTTCCCAAAATTAGGACTATCTTATTGGGGGGTCCCTTTTATAAGGCCTATAGTAGATTAGGGTCTATATGGGGGTCCCCCTATTTGGGAAAGTACCATTTCTTTGAAGGTCTGCGCGGTTAATAGCGAGATCCATCCTTTGGTTTGCAGTATCCCACAAGCAACTCTGCAGAGGCAGGTTACCTAGTACATACTTTCACCACAAGGGGCACATGCGTGAGCTTCAAATTTGTCAGGGGGACCGACCCCTAAAACAGGGAGGCAACCCCATGCCGTTCAAAGGTCTGGAGGCCTAAACCCCAAAGCCTCAACCCGCAAACTAAACTCTCCATCCCACTCCCCTTAACCCTATATAATCCCCTATATAGCTCACAACGACCCTGTAGAATTTATGATGGCCGCAAGGCCTCCCCCACGCTGGCGGGTGCCTGTGACGGCAGCGGCTGACCCTGACGCCAAGCTTGATGCGGCAAAGGATCTCAGGGTTACAGGGGCTGGGGGTTGAGTGTTGGAGAAAACAATCTGTCCGGCACCTCATCTTGCAAAATTGGAAACCTCGTGCGCCCAAAGACCTCAGCATTCTGCACGCAACCCAGACTTGGAAAACAAGCTCCCTAGGACGTTGCAACTTAGAATACTGCTCTCCTTAAACCCTAAATCCTGATCCCCAAACCCTGTTCCCAAACCCTTTACCCTACTTGGAGCCTGGGAGATGACTGTTGGTACCTGCACAAAGGATGTACAAGCCGTAAACAAGAGTTCTAAAGGGATTATACCCCATCGTGGTTATCGAGGGACTTTAACAGGGATAATGCAGAAGAACGTAGAAAGCACAATTTAGGGGTCAGGGCTTTAAGGAAGGAAGCCTAAACCCTAAATCCTTAAGCAAGGAGAGCTTCAGGTGCGCAGTTACCTAGAGGGTACCCTTTGAAATTTAGGGTTTGGCGTTTGGGGTACCTTTTGAAGGACACTGATACAGAACTCATAAAGCCCCTTGCCCTTATATGAGCCTTACAATCCTACATTATATGATATAATTGTCCACCCAGAGGTGTGCTTGATGTGCACAACTATCCCAAACTCTAAACCCTCAGCCCTTGACCCTCTACCCCAGACCCTGTTGATCAAGCTCTAAGCAACGGACCCTAAGGACAATCAAGCCACAGACTTAAACCTTACACCCGCAGCCCTGTCCCTGGCATTGCAAGGCCTGCCACATCCAAACCATGGCCTTACCCGGAATGGCACCTGAGCCCATCGCAGGTTTAGGTTTAGGGTGTTTCGGCGGGCTTAAGGCAATGTAGGGAAACAGGACTTTGGGTTTGGGGATTCAGGTTTTAGGGTTCAGGGCTTAGTTGGATATTAGGTTTGGGGCTTAAGGCCATGTAGGGGCCTAAGTGGAACAGAATGCAGGGTCAAGGAATCGAACATGGAATATGAAACGGAAGCTGTGGATTTGGGGTGTCTTAATCACAGGGGTTGTAATGCAGGGGCCCAAACAATTGGAGTAGGGTTGTGGCATATAATGAACTATAGCCATTATAGACTTTCAAGGAGAATTTAACTCGATCCTCGGGCTTCTGCAGTAGGGCTTAGGATTTCGGATTGAAGGTTCTGGGCGCTTCAAAGAATTTAGGGGATTCAGAACTTCCTGTAGACAGGGGGACCCCAAGATAGACCCGAGAATGAATGCAATAACCCTTCTTATGGGCACCGAATAAACCTGTCCCGAGCTTTTGAAACCCTCATCCCTAAATCCTATCCATCCTTATATGCCGCAATCTTCATTTCATTTAAAGGTACGGCTACTTTGGGAAACCCTGAGTTGCAGGCAAGCAGAGCATGAGATCTCTAGCGCTGCTGCAAGCTGCCTCTTTGGCATCTTACCCAAACTAGCATGGAAATGGAAACTCATAGGGAGTGAGGGTGAATGTCGCAGACGGTGATATACCCCAAATCTACCCTTAAGGGTCCCTAGAATCTCCCTAAAGGGCCCAAAGGCCCACATTAACGGCCCATACTGCCAACCTTAGACTCAAGGAAAGATTCAGGCTGGCCCTGTCCTTCGATTATCCTGGAAGTCCCCTTCCTTCTCCGGCCGGGGCTACTCTTCTTGGTTGGACTTTGGAGCCCATTGAAAACTATTAGGATGTAGGGTCCTCATGAAACCACTAAGGGCTAAGGGAAAATATCTAACTATCCCAAAGGCCAACACAGCTCTATCTAGGAGCACATATTCCACGGAATTGCTTCTCACAGTATGAAACACAACAGTTACCTGAGTGAAGACGAGCATTTGCACCACAGGCGAGAACAGTTGTTATTCCCAGACGCGGGTTGCTTTTCAGGACAGGGACCTAAGTCTGAGGGGACATCCCCCAACGAACTACCAAGGTGCCTTCAAGGCTGAGAGAACCAGATGTAGCAGGCATGAAAAAGCCAGTTGGGAGGGGTAATATTGGAATAATGGAAAAGAAAATGAAACTACTATAGTATAATAGGGTTAAATAGGGCTTATATTCGGCCATGCCATCAGAATCCCCGTGTACCTGGGAGAACAGCTCATGGATTTTAGGTTCAAACCTGGCTCTAACTTGAGTGTCTTGCGACCAAAATCGCACATCCCCCTTCCAACGTCAGAACCCTGAAGCCCCCGTAGACCCAAATCCTGACCCCTAAAACTAACCCCGGAACCAAAACCCTAAACCCTGAACCCTTTAATCGAAACCTGGGGCTTGGAGCGGTTGCCTACTCAGGAACAACTTTGGACCCATGGCCCCGACTACTCCTAACCAGTGACAGCGGCGGCATATCCTGCTCCGTCAGGCCAACAGCCTGTGTCGGGTAAAGTTGCCGGCTTTCTATCATTATCGCGCTGCCGGTTGAAGGCTTTTTGGGTTTAGGGATTGCGGCTCTAGGGTATTTACGGTCCAGAGATATGGGATTGAGGGTATAGGGTCGTGGGGACAGGGTCCAAGTACCCAAGTGCCAAAAGCCATTGAGATTCTGGTTGATGGGGATACTTGGACTTGTACGAGCAAGGTTTATTCTTCCCTTTCTCAAATCACCCTGAGGATGTAGTCCCGCTGGAACAAAATGCCAGCTTCCATTGTCCCAAGCAGGTAATCACTACTTGGGCACCTCCAAGTAATAGGCATAAACCAAAAGCTCTGGGCCCTGATCACCGAATTCCCACTACTACAATTACTACTCCTACAACTTGCACCGCTTCTAGTAGGCCTCTATGGCGCAGCTGACAGCAAGGTCTTGCCTAGCGCAGTCTGCTGACAGGAGCGTCTTGCCTAGAGGAGTCTGGGACATCAGCCCCTGACCCTAAACCCTAAACCACCCTAAGCCCTAAACCCTACACCCCAAACCCTCAACCCTAAACCCTAAGCCCTAAACATCGGCCCTAGACCCACCCCCCCACCCCCGATCACTTTTGCTACGGGCCTGCGCAGCCTGCGCCGGATGCAGCGGCATGTCGAAAGCCACAGCCTCCAGGTTTAGGGTTTCAGGGGTTTAGGCTTTAAAGGTTGGGGTTTAGGGTTTGGGGGTTTAGGGTTTAAAGGTTTAAGGGAGTTAAGGGTATTGGTTTAGGGTACTTGCTGAGTCTGCCCGGCAACCTTGCCAGAAATTAGTAATACGAGCGTTTCTTGGGAAGGGCTATAGTTGGGCAAAATAGCAACAAACATGTTCAGAACACCCCTAGTATAGGATTAGTGTATTTGGTTTAAGGATTCTGGAACCTGTGGCTTCGTTTATGGGTTTAAGGTACCTGACTCAGCTTTCCACGTTTCGCGGATGTAGTGTTTATAGTGTGTGCTTCGAAAAATGGTAGGTCTCTTCTACGGCCCCACAGCAAAGGCAACAGTTCTTTGGGGGCATGTAGCCTTTTCTCAAAATAAGGTTTAGGGTTTCCCTAAACCCTAAGGAAGCCTCAAGGATATATAGGGTAATCATACAGGGATTATGAGAGGAAAAAGGGGGGGGGGGTTGGTTAGGGTGTAGGGCCGCAGCAACCCCTACTGTAAGTTAACTTTTAGATACGTGTACTAGGACTATAGGGAACATCCAGAAGTTAAGGGTCTAAGGTCCTAGCTGAGTGCTAAGGAGAACAGGGGCTATGTAGAGAAACTCCTATATGGGCCACCAACTTCGAGAAACTTACAACTAAGATCCAAAACAGTTGGGCGCTCGGAGGTTGCCCCAAACATGTCCTGAGGATATATGTTCTTACCAGAAAGTATGAGGCTTCTCATCTATGAATTTTTACTATGATTGGTGTTTGTCATCAAGTATAAGGCTCCTAATCTATGAGCTAGTACTATGATGTGGGCTAGTATCCCCTTTCTAAGTACATAGGAGCCTTCGGCAAGCCCCAAGGCCGAAACCAGAAGCTCTCTGAAGGGATCCGGGAGCTAGCTGATATACCAAATCCCCTTAACAACTCCATCACAAGCCTGCTGGGTTTAGGCTTTAGGGTTCAGGGTATACTACAGCTTAGGGTTTAGTACTGTAAACAAGTGTAAGAAGGTGTTTAGAAACCGTAGGCCCTCACTCCTAAATTCCTGAATCCTGAGCCCTACAACCTTAACCCTAAATCCTAGATCAGAAACCTTAAAGGTTCCCAACCCTAAATCCTAGATCAGAAACCTTAAAGGTTCCCAACCCTAAATCCTAGATCAGAAACCTTAAAGGTTCCCAACCCCTGGGTTACCCCAACCCTAAACCCTAAACCCTAAACCTTAGACCTTTTCTTCATATGTATACCCTA